>JAOSBK010032669.1:0-10771 GCA_027568895.1 Erythroxylum shatona | reverse complement strand
GTTCTAATGATTACATCAACTTATCTAACATATCTATAAGTTGCATATTGGCAAAATTAGTTAAATAATATATCAAGCAAAGCTGAAATTTTCTCAATATGACTGCAGTTGTTTTATATTTGAAAAGGTCAGAAATAATATGAAGTAACTTATTTAAATTAATTAATTTGTTATGATCTACTTAAAATTTTCTATCATTTTGACATTGACATTAAATAAGAATTATTTCATTAGAGAATTATTCGTGATATGGTTTATTCATTCAAATCACCTATATGTTACATACAAGCTTTGTTTAGCAATCAGCTGATTATATTAGCTGTTAGCTGATAGCTGATTCTGTCAGCTGATTTGATCAGTAGATTGTATTAGTTGTTTGTTAGAGATATTTAGTAAAATTAGTTGTTTATGTATAAAATGACTTATGAGGACATGACTTAAAAAAATTATAAGGATATGAATATTATATATTTTAGTATTTTGTTGAATAATCTTATAAGAATTTAGATTTTAGAAAAGTTATGTTTACCTGTATTGTTTCATTATCTATGAAAAATTTATGCAACTATTTTTATTTTTATTTTTATTTAAGGGCAATATTTTATTTATAACCTATAACTACATAAAGAATACAATTAACTTTTAATAATTAAAATGTTAGCTTATTGATGAAAACTCTCCTAGATGTGAGCATTTTCATACTTGGCTGTTTACGTTACATCAGCCGTTAAAAAGCTACTCATGAAAAGACCAATCAACTAAAAAAAAATAGTGGATTAGTTGTCTACCAAACAAAGTCACACTTTTCCTAATTCTCGTGAAAAACCGTGTACCAAAAACAAGTATATCATCCTTGAAAGTGAATGCCTACATATTCATTTAAGTGACCTGATATCTAAATTCACTAATATTTTATACCTTTTAAATTTGAGTTTTTTTCAACCCATAAAAAAGCGAAAAATATGTTTGAAATTATAAGCACTTTTGGTTGAACCTATTCCTTAAAAGCATTTGGAATTTAATTAATAAAATCCTTTCCTCTCTTTTTAGTAAAGTAACATTTTACAGATATCAAAGAGACATACATTCTTATACCATTAAAAAGAACAAAAAAAAGAAAGAAGCCAAGAGTGAATAAAGTTTTTTTAATAAAGAAGATAATTGAGAACAAGAAGAGATTATTCGAGTATAAATTAAGGTTAGTATTTTTCTCATTTCTTTATAACATTAATTTTAAAGTTTAAAGATGTTGACTTAATTGTGTTATAAATCATCTTTGATGAATTCTATCCGTAAAATATTAATTAGAATTACAAAAATTACATTTATATGTAACACTTTAATTTATATTAGAGTTATCACTAAGATATATCCCTCTGCTATAATCTCCCATTGAATCATCGTGTTTTTTCTGACTTTTGTGGCTGTCGATTCAGTTTGCATTAATCAATTGAAATTATTGTTACCATCCTTTCAATAATAAACGTCAAGATTGCGACGGCCACAGGATTATTGTCTTACTCATGTTTGTTTGCTTTTCCGAATTCAGATGAGATTTTCAAACAAATACCAACCGACAGACTCTAGGGGGACATAACGTCTTGTGAGGCCTATAATAGAATAGCTTTAGGTTTATAGTTTAAGGAAGAAATTGTCTAGATTTCAAGTTTTATGGAAAAACATGATGTATCTATTTTCAAAAGTTTTTATGTCTGTAGTTGGAAAGGACACTTCGTTGGGATTAACGTGTCAACGTGTGCTCAATGGGACCCACAATAAATGCATTGAATTTTTGTTCACGTGAATTGCTTACCGCAAAACATAAATTCTGGGAAGGCTAAAGAAAAGTCCTTATATTTCGTGACGATTTAAATGTACTTTTTTATAGTTAGAATTTTTTTAAAATATCTCGTGAATAATATAAAAAAAATTTTGAAGATGAATTTTACGAAAAAAAAAGGAGAGCTACAGAAAAGGTGTGAATGCGTTAACACTATTTTATTTTATTACTTCCACTACCAGTAAAACACGTGCACACAATGAACGTCTATTGATGCTCATAACTTTGTCAAGGAAAATAATAAATGAATATGCATGTTGAAGTTGGTTATTTTTGGATTTTACAGTATGGGTTTTCCATCATCACAGTTAAATTTTAAAATTTATTTATACTTAATTTAATGTTTATTGGATAAAAAGTTTGTTAGTCACCAAAATTACCTTGCTTCAAAAGATATTTAAACATTTAATTATGTATTTTTTTTCAATTGTTTACGTTATATATTGCTAATGAATGATATAAAAGATGAATTGAACAATTGAGATTATTAATTATAATGCTAAGAGATCACCCGATATACATAATAACATTAAAGAGACTTATCGATAGACTTAATAAATATGTTGTATATTCAAAGATAACATACGTACTAACTTGAGTACTTAAACATATGTGTTTAAGTATCACCCAAAGGTGAACTTAAATATATACATTAAAGTTTATTATTGTCTGAATTTATTAATTGCACTCAAGCATTAATGTGTGAGTTTGTTTTTATGTTTGTAACTTTTAGTAATTTGTTAGCTATGGGCAATGACCTGATCAAGTTTAATGGGCTAAACTATGCCGATTAGTCTGAGAAAATCCAATTTCAGTTGGGCATTATGGATAAGGACTTGGCATTAGTTGCGGAGAAGCCTGCAACCATTACTGAGACTAGTAGCAAAGCTGAAAGGACATATTTTGATGCTTGGGAAAAATCTAATCGGTTGAGTCTAAACTTGATGCTATTAACAATGACTAAAAATGTTAAACCATTAACGCCTAATACGGACAGTGTAAGGGAATTCATGATGAAAATTAAAGAGTACTCACAATCATACATAGTTGACAAGTCTATTATAGGTAGCTTGATGACTGAATTGACGACTAAAAAGCTTGAATGGTCATAACCTATCCATGATCATGTAACAGTCATGTCAAATATGGCTGCAAAGCTAAAATCAACGAGCATGGATGTGAGTGAAATCTTCCTAGTATAGTTCATTATCAACTCACTTCCTCTTGAATTTGGTTAGTTTCAAGTAAATTACAACACTTTGAAGGAGAAATGGAACTTTTAAGAAATCAAGGCCATGTTGGTACAAGAGGAAGAGAGATTAACTAAAATGAAGGAACACTTTGTTCACCTTACAATTCACAAAGAAGCTAGCATCAGAAAGGAAAAGCCAGGAAAGAAGAGCAACAAAAACAACAAAGCCCCAATGAAGGTTAATGAGGGCCAAATCCATAAAAAGTAGCGTTGTTTCTTCTGCAAGAAAGCTAGTCATCTCAAGAAAGATTGTCTTAAGAGAAAGGCTTGGTTCGAAAAGAAAGGTAAGTATTATGTTTCAGTATATTTTGAATCAAATCTTATGAAGGTGCCCAATAATACATGGTGGTTAGATTCAGGTGCAATTACTCATGTGTCACATATTATACAAGGATTTCTTTCGATCCAAATAATAAACAGGATTGAAGAGTTCCTGTCTATGGGTAGCAGAATGAAGGCACAAATAGAAGGAATAGGGTATACAAATTGGTCTTAGACACTGGTTGTAATCTAGATCTTGAAAAGTGTCCTTATGTTCTTGAATATGCTAGAAATTTAGTTTCCGTTAGTAAGTTAGACAAGATCGATTTTAATTTCAATGTTGGAAACAATATTTTTTTCTTTGTATAAACGACAGTACTATTATGATTATGGTACATTAATGAATGGTTTATATCGTTTCAACCTTGATGTTAATTATTTGAATCCCTGGTTCATGTTGAACACAATATTGGTAATAAACTTAGTGCATAGAATAAACACTCTGCTTATTTGTGGCATCAAAAGTTAGGTCATATATATAAAGAAATGGTGATGAGGTTAGTAAAGAGTGAAATCTTACCTCAATTTTACTGACTCATATGTGTGTGTGGATTGCATTAAAGGCAAACAAACCAAACATATATCTAAGAGTTCAGCCACAAGAAGCACTGCATTACCGGAATTAATACACACTGATATATGTGGTCCATTTCATATTCCATCTTGGGGCAGTGAAAAATATTTTGTTACAATTATTAATGACTATTCACATTATTGTTATCTTTATTTACTGGATGAAAAATCTCAATCAGTGGACATTCTTGAGATGTTCATTAATGAGGTAGAAAAACAAACAATTAAATAGAAAAGTGAAAGTTGTAAGGTCTTATAGAGGTGGTGAATATTATGGTAAATATGACGAGAATAGAAAGTGTCCAGGTCCATTTGCAAAATTTCTTCAAAACCGAGGCATTTGTGTATAGAATACAATGTTCGGTACACCACAACAAAATGATATAGTTAAAAGGCATAATTGTACCCTTATTGGTTAGGAGTATGTTAAGTTACATTAACGTACCTTTATCTTTATGGATGCATGCATTAAAGACAACTACATATCTACTTAATAGGGTTCCTAGTAAAGCAATTCTTGGACACCTTATAAATTGTGGACAAGTAGGAAACCTAGCTTGAGTCACCTGCATATTTGGGGTTGCCCAATCGAAATAAGGATTTATAATTCTTATGAAAGGAAACTTGATGCAAGAATCATTATTGGTTACTTAATTGGTTATCTAAAAAAGTCTAAAGGGTACATATTTTATTGTCCTAACCATGGTATAAGAATAGTTGAGTTTGGTAATGCTAGGTTCATTGAAATGGACAAATCAGTGGGAGTGGGGCAAAAGGTGGATATTCAAGGGATTCAGGTGGAAAATCCTTCACCCGGTGTCTCTTCCCAAGTTGTTATTCCTCTTGTTATATCATAGTCACGCAACATATCGGAACAACAAGTTAATATTCCAAACTCATAAGAAGAGAATGTTAATAATGAACCGGTAAATAATGTGCAAGTCACAAATGATCAAATGATACCATAAGAAATAGTATTGTGAAGGTTTAAAAGGGAGAAAAGACCAATTATATTAGATGAGTATGTGGTGTATTCACTTGAGCACAAGTGTGACTTAAGCATTAATAAGGATCTAGTCTCATTTAAAGAAATCGTAAAATGTAACAATTCTAAAACGTGGCTCAATGTTATGAAAGAGGAGTTAAAATCTATAGAAGATAATCAAGTCTAAGAACTAGTCAAGTTACCTGAAGGCTTAAAGCAAATGGACTGTAAATGGGTCTTTAAGATCAAAAGGGACTTGAAAGGTAATATTGAAAAGTACAAAGCCATACTTATAGCTAAAGGTTATACTTAAAATGATGGCATTGGCTTTAAAAAGACCTTCTCTCCAGTTTCAAAGAAGGACTCTTTAAGAATTGTTATGACATTAGTAGCACATTATGATTTAGAGTTTCACCAAATGGATGTAAAGACATCTTTTTTAAATGGTGACTTAAAAGAAGAAGTTTATATGGACCAATCAGAAAGTTTTGTGACTGCAGAAAAGGAAAATATGATGTGTAAATTAAAGAAGTTAATATATGATTTGAAATAAGCTTCCCGATAGTGGTATCTTAAGTTCAATGATACCATTACCTTTATGGTTTTGTGGAGAACAATTTTGATAGGTGTATCTAGATGAAGGTCTGTGGAAGCAAGTACATTATCTTAGTGCTGTATGTTGACGATATTCTTTTGGATGCTAATGAATTGGGCTTGTTACATGATGTAAAGAAATTTCTCTCTAATAACTTTGAAATGAAAGATATGGGCGAAGCATCCTATGTGACTGAAATAGAAATATTTCGTGATAGGACACAAAGATTGTTAGGGTTGTTTCAGAAAGGATATATCAGTAAAGTATTAGAGAGATTTAGGACAGAAAAATACTCAATAGGGGTAGTTTCAATTCATAATTCTTCTTGCGTCTTAAGACACGTGCTCTTGGAAAGATTAATCCTATGCAATGTAGGTAAGAATCCCCTCTTGGAATATTCCATGCTAAACCCCTCTAACAATTTGTTTATGTACGTGGATTGAGACAAACCAAGCAACCTCTTTGATTTATCTCTACAGATCTTTATACCTAGTATATAAGCTGCTTCTCACATATCCTTCATGGAAAGTTCTTGGATAACCATATCTTAACAGATTGGAGCATTGAAATGTCATTTCAATAAGTAATATGTCTTCCACATAAAGCACTAAGAAAACCACTGCACTCCCACTTACCTTTTTGTAAACACAAGGTTCATTAACATTTTTTATAAAATCAAACTTTTGATTGTTTCATCAAAACGAATGTTTCAACTCTGCGATGCTTGTTTCAGTCTATAAATGGACCTTTGCAAATTGCATACTTGATCAGAAAATTTTTTAGATTCAAAACCCTCAGGTTGTGTCATATACACATCCTCTTGCAAATTCCCATTGAGAAATGATGTTTTGACATCTATTTGCCAAATTTCATAATTATGGTATGCAACTAATAGCCAATAAAATCCTTATGGACTTAAACATTGCTACTGGCGAACAAATTTCATCAAAATCAACTCTTTGTTTTTGTCTATAACCTTTTGCCACTAGTCTTGCTTTGTACGTATGTACATTTCCATCTATGTCAGTTTTTCTCTTGAAAACGCACTTGCACCTAATAGGTACTATACCTTCAGGTGCATCTACCAAAATCCATACTTGGTTAGTGTACATGGATTCTATTTCGGATTTCATGGCTTTTTGCCATTTTAAAGAATCAATGTCTAACATTGCTTCCTTAAGATCAGTAGGTTTGTCATTCATAAGTGAAGCATCATCACTTCCTTTTTCAATGTGTAGATCTAATCTAACAGGAGGATGACATACTCTTCCAGAGCGTCGCAGACTATGTGTTTCTTGAAATATTGGTTATACATCTAATGTATCAGCTTGTGGTTTTTGTTCCACTTGGATTGTTTGTGGTTTTAGAACTTCTCTAAGTTCCACATCATTCCCATTACTTTCTTTGAGAATAAAATTTCCTTCTAAGAGTGTAGCATGTCTTGAGACAAATATCTTTTGCTTAAGAGGATGATAAAATTGATATCCAAAACTTTCTTTTGGATACCACACAAATATGCTTTTGTCTGATTTAGCTTCAAGCTTATCAAACATTGCACACTTCACATAAGCATCACATCCCCAAATCTTCAAGTGTGATAACCTTGGTCTTTTACTAGTCCATCTCTCATATGGAGTCTTGTCAACTGATTTGGACGGAACTCTGTTTAATAGATAAGCAATAGTTTTAAGAGCATATCCCCAAAATGAAACTGGAAGAATTGCATGACTCATCATGGAATGTACAATATCTAATAAAGTACGATTTCTCTTTTCAGAAACCTTATAATGTTGTGGTTTTCTAGGCAGAGTCTATTTTGAGAGAATTCCATTCTCTTTTAAGTAATCAAAAAACTTATGGTCCAAGTACTCGCCACTTCGATCAGATCTAAATGTCTTAATACTCTTATCAATTTGTTTCTCTACTTCAAGTCTAAATTCTTTGAACTTTTCAAATGCTTCAAACTTGTATTTCATTAAGTACACATAGCCATATCTAGAATGGTCATCTGTGAATGTTATGAAATAAGAAAATCCACCTCTAGCTTGAGTAGACATAGGGCCACATACATTTAAATGTATAAGCCTTGACAACACATTAGCACGTTGTCCCTTTCCACTAAAAGGTGGTTTGATCATTTTACCCATTAAACAAGATTCATAAGTTTCATATGATTCATAATCAAAAGGATCTAAATATCCTTCTTTATGTAACTTAGTGATTCTTGTTTCATTAACAAGACCTAACCTACAATGTCATAAATAAGATAGATTTTGGTCACTTAATCTCCTTTTCTTGCTATCTATGTGTAGAATTGGTCTTTCAAGATCCAATTCATACAAACCATTTGTAAGCATACCAAATCTATAATAAACATCATCTTTATAAAAAGAACAACTGTTATTCTTAATATTGAAGGAAAATCCATTCATGTCGAAACATGGAATAGAAATAATGTTTCTTGTGATAACAGGAACATAATAACAATTATTTAGTTTAAGTATAAGACTATAAGGCAAAGCTAAACTACAAGTTCCTATAGCTAATGCACTAACTCTTTCTTTATTGCCGACTCATAAGTCTACTTTGCCTTTTCTCAATGCTCTGCTGTCTGTCAGTACCTACATTTTGTTACAAATATGAGAACCACATCCGGTATCCAATACCCAAGATTGCGAAACAAAAGTAGAAAGATTGATTTCAATCATAAACAACTATGAAGTTGAAGCTATTAACTTTTTTTCCTTCAGTTATACCACAATGGAAATAGATGCCCTTGTCATTCTTCTTCTTGACATCGCCTGCTGGCTTTGGTAATTTAGTAGAAGCCTTCTGGTTCTGGTTCTTGTTCTTGTTCTTAAGGTTCTTACCTTTATTCTTGGAAGAAGAGGAGTTAACAATAAGAACATAATTAGATTCCTTCTTAAGGCATCCCTTACCGGTCTTGAGTATATTGAGCAATTCAACCAATGACATTTCCTTTTTGTTTTTGTAGAAGTTTATAATAATTATGAAAAACTCAGGGCAAGAGACTGGAGTACTAAATCAATGCTCAACTCGAGGTTCAGGTCATACCCTAATTGGCCTAATTTTTCAATGTAGCCAATCATCTATAGAACATGAAGTTCCACTGAAGATCCAGGAGCCATCTGACATTGAAACAGAGCTCTCGTGGTCTCAAACCTCTCCACCTGACTTTGTGCACCAAACAACTCTTGAAGATGCAGGAACATTTCACTTGCATTCATATTTTCATGTTGCCTCTGAAGCTCAGGAGACATGCTAGCTAACATCAAACATGTCGCTTGCTCATTGTCATCAATATGACTTTGATAATATTCCTAATCCTTATTGGCAACATCTTGCGCAAGTTCAAGTGGAAGCTCAGTGTCAAGAACGTACAATTTCTTTTCTTGCCTTAGAACAACTTTAAGATTACGTAACCAGTCTGAAAAGTTTAGTCTAGTCAATTTGTTTGCATCCATGATACTCCTTAGGGATAAGTTCGTACTCATTTTTCAAAAACTAAAACATCAAAGAGCGAAAAATTAATTTATACTGTAAAACCAAATAAATAAGGACTTTTTAAAAATATTTAGCTACTCCCGCTATTTTAAACAAATTAATAGTCCTCACTATTAATTCGAGAAATTATCACATAATTTCCTAATGGATTAGGATCCCATTTTAATTTAATTGATCTTGAGTTGCTCAATAAACCAACTAAATTAAAATTAGGTAAATAGCATTTTATCAGTCACATCCTATGTAATTCCGAAATCCATTAGGTGACAACTCTTCGCCAAATCTAATACGCGATTCCTAATCTTGCCTCTAAATTAATATAATCATGAATTTACTCATCCAAATCATATAAATTTAGTTAAGTAAAACCTATCGTTATAAGACTAAACATGTTGGGTTAAAGCGACCTTAAATTTACTCAATAAGCCTAACAATAAACAAAACTCTAATTTAATCCTATAACAATGGATGACATTATTCATGTTCTAAACATGTAGTTAATATTTTAATGAGGGATTTAAAAATAGGTCTAATTCTAAATAATATAATCTCATTATATTAATTTATTTGACACAATCTAATTATGAAAAATAAATTAAGCACTTGAATTGATTCTAAATATTGATTTGATAATTAATTTAATTTAATTAATCAACTCTTAAAAAATTAAATTAAAAAAAGCAGCTGGTGCGTGCAGAGCACAGCACTAATGAGGGAGTAGCTGCACATGCCCCTTCTTCTTGAGAAACCATCGTTGGTTTTTTCTTTTGTTTTCTAGTTTGCTCTCTAGTATGCCTGGCTTGTGCTTGCTCTACCTCTAGTCTACCATCTCTAAAGGTATGTAAAACACAACATACACAAAAATCTCCAGAGAAAGAAAACACCACCGCCACAGGCGGTGGTTCTCCAATTGCTGACGGCTACACCAGCCATCGGTGGTCTTTGTTTTGACAACCCTTAAGACAATTAATCCCATTAACCAAACATACATGAATAACCATTGAAGCATCTGAGTTTGAATAAATAAGCATCGAGTGCACAGTAACAAAAAAATTGGAAAATTAAACACAAACATAACCCATTTAAATCTTGAATTTAATGACCACCACATGTTAATAAAAGGGTGATTTAATGGACAAAAATTATCAAGCGTGGGCTAAAACTAAAGAATTCCAAAAGCTTAAGGTCAAATCAAAGCGCGTGCAGAAAACAAAGGAATCGAAAGCTTAAGGAGCCAAAGAAAATCGAAAGGCTCGGAAACAAAGAAAACAAAAACGCTTAAAGACAAAACTCTTAACTCCGACATTCGAAAACGCATACTTTAGAAAAACATTGGAAACTATAAAGACACACTTGGTCTAAACCAATCCAAGTCGGTATAAATTTTTTTTATCACAACATCATTCAAAGCAATCTATCTCCCAAATGGAAATCATCAATCCCACAACCTCAATTCATTTGACTTTTCATATGCAATCATGTCCCATCATTTAACCATCTTATTTTTTTCTATAAAAATAATCTTCCACACATATATATACACCAACGATTCATGTACAAAACTCAACAACTTAAACGGAAACTTCTTCCAATATATTACATCCACATTCATCTCATCTCATCCATATACAATTTACATGCCATATCCATACACAAATTCACATTCCAATTCCATACACA
>JAOSBK010032668.1:0-10772 GCA_027568895.1 Erythroxylum shatona | reverse complement strand
TCAGCCAATGTATTATTATTAGTCAAGTATATAGAGACTGTGAGATACATATTGGAGGGGAACAATTAGTGGTGGATTTAATGCCAATGAGGATGGGAGGATTAGATGTGATTT
The DNA here is from genome assembly GCA_027568895.1 of Erythroxylum shatona. Lineage (NCBI taxonomy): Eukaryota > Viridiplantae > Streptophyta > Magnoliopsida > Malpighiales > Erythroxylaceae > Erythroxylum > Erythroxylum shatona. The sequence goes on along the minus strand of JAOSBK010032668.1, from coordinate 10,658 downwards.
TGGGTATGGACACCTTGGAGAAATATAATGCCAACTTAGATTGTAGACAAAAGATCGTGGAGTTTGAAAGTGGCAATGGTAAAAGGGTGGTGTTTATAGGGGGACAGAAAAGTGAGTCCGACTAAAATGGTTTCAGCTCCAATAGCAGAAAAACTGATGAGGAAAGGATGTGAACCATTTTTGGCCTACGTGGTAGACACAAAGGCAGATGTGAGGACGTTAGAAGAAATATCTATGGTCGTGGAATTCCCAAATGTCTTTTTTGAGGAATTACCATGACTATTTCCCCCTAGGGAAATTGAATTTCCCATTAAGCTTCTTCCAGGCACAATGCTAATATCGATTCTACCTTATAGAATGGCTCTGGCATAAATGAAGGAGCTTAAGGAACAATTGGAAGATTTGTCAGAGAAAGGGTACATAAGGCCAAGCCCTTCACCATGGAGAGCTCTGATCCTTTTTGTAAAGAAGAAAGATGAATCATTGAGAATGTGTGTTGATTATAGGAAGCTAAATCATGTCACTATCAAGAATAGATATCCGCTCCCACACATAGATGACTGGTTTGATTAGTTGCAATGGGCAAGGGTCTTTTCTAAGATAGATTTGAGATCAGGCTACAACTAGTTGCAGATAAAGGAGTCCAATGTGTTAAAGACTACTTTTAGAACATGGTATGACCAATTTGAGTTCTTGGTCATGCCTTTTGGGTTAACAAATGCACCTGCAGCTTTCATGGACTTGATGAATTGAGTCTTTAAGTCTTTCTTAGACCGATTTATCATTGTCTTTATTAATGATATATTGGTTTATTCTAAGAGTGACAAGGAGCATGAGGAACGTTTGAGGGTTGCCTTGGAGACATTGAGGAAGAACGAGTTGTATGTCAAATTCGATAAATGCGAATTCTGGTTAAGGGAAGTAGCTTTTCTTAGACATGTGATTTCGAAGCAAGGAGTACATATGGATCCGAGAAAGATAGAAGTGGTTGTGAAATGGGAAGCACCTAAGAATGTAGCTGAAGTGAGGAGTTTCTTAGGTTTAGCTGGGTATTATAGGAGGTTTGAAAAGGGCTTTTCTATAATAGCAGCTCCATTTACCAAATTGATAAGGAAGAATCAAAAATTTGTGTGGACAGATGAATGTCAGAAGAGCTTTGAGGAGCTTATGTACATATTGACAAGCACACCGATTTTCACTTTGCCTTCGGGTTATGATGGATACATAGTGTATAGTGATGCATCGAGGAAGGGATTAGGGTGTGTGCTGATTCAATGAGATAAAGTGATTGCTTATGCCTCTAGATAATTAAAGATTTATAAGGTGAATTATCCTACGCATGACTTGGAGTTATTTGTCATAATTTTTACGTTGAAAATGTGGAAACATTACTTATATGAAGTCACAACCAAGGTGTTTATAGACCACAAGAGTCTTAAGTATATAATGAGCCAGAAATAGTTGAATTTGAGACAAAGAAGATGGCTAGAACTATTAAAGGATTTTGACTTAATGATTGATTATCACCCAGGGAAGGCTAATGTAGTAGCGGATGCACTGAGTAAAAAATCAACTATGGCACATATAGAGACAGTGTATATTCCTTTGTTGAAAGAATTGGCCAAACTCAAAGTGACATTGAGATAAGCTAAAGTTGGTTGTGTATTGGCTAATTTTAGAGCAAGGCCAGTGTTTAATGACAAGATCAAGGAGTTGCAAGAGCAAGATAAGTATTTGAGCAGGCTTAGAGAAAAGATTAAAAGTGGTAAACCTTTTGAAATAGAGGCAAGGGAAGATGGATTGATGGTAGTAGGAAATAGACTATGTATTCCTGATATGCAAGAGTTGAAAGACGAGATTCTTGATAAGGCACATAATACGCCTTATGTAATGCACCCAGGAAGTACGAGAATTTATAGAGATTTGAAGGAGCATTTTTGGTGGAAAGGAATGAAGAAAGAAGTTGTAGAATATCCTAAAAGATGCTTAATGTGTCAGCAAGTCAAGGCTGAACACCAGGCACCTTCAGGCAAGCTTAAACCTTTGTCAATTCCTGAATGGAAATTGGAGAAGATTACAATGGATGTCTTGATGGGGTTGTCGAGGACTAGCAAGAAGCATGATGCAATATGAGTGATTGTGGATAGATAAACCAAGTCCACACATTTCTTGCCAATTAAGCAGATCGATTCTTTGAATGTTTTGGCCAAGAAATACATAGATGAGATAATCAGACTTGATGGGATTCCAAGTTTAGTAGTCTCAGATAGAGATCCTAGATTCACCTCCAGATTTTGGGAAAGCTTACAAGAGGTTTTGGAAACTAAGTTAAACTTTAGTGTGGTTTTCCATCAACAGACTGATGGACAATCGGAGAGAATAATTCGGACATTGAAGGCAATGTTGACAGCTTGTGTTATGGATTTCAATGGCTCATGGGATGATCATTTTCCTTTGATTGAATTTGTTTATAATAATTCCTATCACTCGGGGATTCAGATGGCACCTTATGAAGCTTTGTACGGTAGGAGGTGCAAAACTCCTATTTATTGGTATGAGTAACGTGAAAGGAGACTTGTAGGACCTGATTTGGTACAGGTTACAGTTGACAAGATTAGATTAGTGAAACAGAGACTTAAAGTGGCTCAAGATAGAATGAAGAGCTATATGAATGCACATAGAAAAGAGATGGAATTTGAAGTTGGAGACAAAGTGTTTCCTAAAACTTCTCCATGGAAAGGGGTTTTGAGGTTTGGTAAGAAAGGCAAGCTTAGTTTGAGGTAAATAGGCCCTTATGAGATCATTGAGAAGATTAGGCCTTTAGTCTATAAGTTAGCTTTGCCACTAGAATTGTCTAAGATTCACAATGTTTTCCACGTATCGATACTGAGGAAGTACCGATCAGATCCTTCACACATATTTCAACCTTCAGAGGTTCGGTTAAAGGAGGATTTGACATATGAGGAGCAACCAATGGAGATTTTGGATTCGAAGGAAAAGGTTTTGAGCAACAAGGTTGTGAAACTAGTTAAAGTCTTACAGAAGAACCATTCGACAGAGGAGGCAACATAGGAGCTTTTTGAAGCAATGAGGGAAAATTATCCACACCTCTTCAATGACTCAGGTAAGAATTTCGAGGACGAAATTCTTTTAGGGGAGGAGAGTTGTTGGATTCTAATATTTTTCTAAATTACCTATAATTTTACTTAATTATTTATTTATGTTTTTTTGGTTTAATTATTTATTTTTAGAATTGGGTCATTAATTTAGTAGGCATGAATAGAGATTGAAAATTAGTTAGAGAGATTGGGACTTAGCTAGAATTGATGTGGTGTTAAGTGGATTAAAGGGTTAGAGACAAAAAAGAATAAAAGAGGGGTAGATTTGGAAAGGTAAAGTAAGTGAGGGGCATAATTGGAAGGTTAAGCTAAAGTGTTGGCTTGAAATAAGAAGAAGAAGAGAAGAATCGTGAGGGTGAGAAGAGATGAGATGAGAAAATGTGAGAGAAAGGAAAGAAGAGAAGAAAAATAGAAGAAGCTAGGGATAGAGAGAAGAAAATCGTGGGAAGAAGAAGGAATCAAGCTTCTTAAGGTATGTTCATCTTCTTCTTGCTTTAGTAAAGAAATGGGGTTATGTTGAGAATGAAGGAGTTTTAGAGAGATAAAGGGATTTTGTGTTGGAAGAAGATGGTTTAAGGGAACCCATTTGATCATAGGGTTTCTAAGCTAGGATTTGGGTTTTCTAACCTAGATAGACTATAGGTAGGTTAAGTTTGAGCTTGGTTTCTGTTAATTTCATTTTACTATGATTACAGAATTTTGGGGGATTTCCATTTGAATTGGAATTGAATGAGAATTTTGATTGTATTAGGAAATCAAGAACAACCTATCCAAGAGTAAGAGGAAAGGCATAATTGAGTTTGGATTTTTAAGAGTTATAAGGTGCGTAAAATATTTATGGTTATTGTGTAATAGGCAATACGCCTAAGTGTATATGTGTATGCTTAAATTTCTAAATTGAGAATTGCTATGATGTGTTTTATGTTATGTTATGCATGAAAGATGTATGACATTTTGATATGGTTAAATTGTGAGTATGATCATGTTATGCCATTGAATTGTGTCATGGAATTTTATATAAAGAAAAAGTATGAGAATATGAAATTGTGATTGAATTGAGCATGAAAGTTGATTGTGTTTAGGCAAGAGTGGAACCGTTTCATTGTCACCTGTATGTTGACATAAAGCCTTCTGTTGGCTGCCTGCTTGTGGCCTACAAAATTTGAAAAGTAGACTCGTTTTGTTCATGGAGTAAACTTCGGTTTCTTTGTTTTGTTTCACAAAACCTTTGAGTCAATTGTTTGTGCATTTACATTGTGATGTGCTAAGTTATGAGGTGATGTGAGTGTTATGCTTTGTTGTTAAATTACATCCAATATGTTCTATGTGATGGTGTATTGCTTATGAAATGTGAATTGGAATTGTAAATAACTTTCATTTTTAAATTAAGATAAGAAGTGTATGCCTATATGAATCTTTATATATATATGTTTGATTGTGTGGCTCGTTTCCAATGGCTATAAATATATTAGCCACTGAGCTATGTAGCTCAACCCATCATTTTCTCTCCTCATGTGCAAAACGGGAAGATTAGAGATCCTTGCAAGTCATTTGGAAACTCCAAGATAGCTAGGAATCTTTTGTATTAAGTTAGTGACTAAATGGCATAGCTTTATAGGCATATCAAACATGAGCATCCTTCTGTATTTTGTATTAAGTTTGATGTGTATGTTGATATGTAAGTAAAGTTTGTTCAAACATTGATGATGTTTAGAAATGAGAATGAGAACTTGAGAAGTTTTTTTTTGTATGATTATGTTATTGTAAAGGTTGAGTATGATGGATGTGGAAGTGGAATGTGTTTGTACATATTTTTCTTTGTTGAAATTGCAAATTGTTGCTAGTATTAGAATAGCATGTTAGAGTTAGAGAGATTGTATAGGATGAATCCTTGGAGTTTAAATTCAAGTGTTAATAAGATGTATTTAGTAGTTAAATGGATATGAAGTGGTTTTACACTAGAAGGGTTGAATTTGGGAAGATTATGGGTGAATATAATGTTAGAATGGATGTAGGAACTATTAGAGAGGCTTTGAAGGAGGTTTTGGGTGACATATGTTCGTTAAACAGACATTAGGACTGTTAAATGGACCTTATTGGGTGAAAAAGGAGCCATAGCCTCACCAATGTCTGTTAAACGAACATTAGGTCCATTACACGGACGTTCTCGGGTGAAAAATGGCTCCCAAGCCAGTTTATGTCCCTTAGGGGGACATGTATGTCTGTTAAACGGACATTCACGAGATAGTTACAGTAAATCATGATTTTGGCCATTTTAGAGGTCGAATCTCACTTCAGATACTTTATAAAAGTTGTAGATCTCGAAGTTTTCTTTCAAATAGTCTAAAAATGACATCAATCTAACATTTTTAGTGAAAGTTATGGCAATCGCGCCAAGGCAGGTACAAAATGATTAAGGACTTAAACATGTTTGATATTTTTGGCCATAACTTCTTCATCCGACCTTCGAATAAAGTGATTCTTGAAACAATAGATTCCTAACACATTTTCCTACCTCCCCAAAAAAATTGATAGCCTTTTGTGTTGATTGCAAAAATATTTATGGAAAGCAAGTGAGGCTTCATTGAAATAACCATAAAAGTAAAACCGCTCACCCTTTTTGACTCCAGATAGTTGGGCTCCAGGAATGAGATCCAACATCTTGTTTGGGCTCTGAGAACAGGTCCCAACATCTTGTGGTATCAGAGCTTTGGCTTTAAAGAGTCCTAGACTTAGAATAAGTTGTGTTATGCATTGTTGTGATATGTGATAAATTGGACGCTTTGTGAATTGATTATTTGCATTAAGTGACATACATATCATGCATATATGTAGGAAATATGAATAAAATAAAATGTAAGCTAATTGTTAGTGTTTTTATTGAAGGAGTGAAATGCCATCTCGTAGAAGGACACGAGGAATATTGCAAGGATTGGTTACACCTGACCCTCCACTTAGAGAGAATGGAACGGATGAGTCTAGAGCTCCAGATGTTGAGGAATTTGTAGGTCACGGTAGTGGGCCCTCTCAATCACAGATGTAGGAGTTACCTATTCCGCCAGAGCAAGTGCCTCCCTTGGACCTGAGATTATTTCAGGCATTTATTTAGGCCTTGGTCCAGGATATGGGTCAAATGCCGCAGACTTCTGCTCCGGCCCCAGCTAAGAACGGGAAACAGTTTGATAAGCTGAGGAAGTATGGAGCGTTAAATTTCTGTGGAACCACTGATCCTGAAGAAGCTGAGACATGGCTGAGAAAGATGGAAAGGATATTAGAGCAGATGGACTATAAAGATGAGGAGAAAGTTGTGTATGCTGCGAGTTTGCTACTAGGGGATGCTCTGCATTAGTGGGAGAGTGTCCCGAGAAGTCAGATGAAGCCATTAGTGTTGGCATGGAAGGACTTCTAGAATGTTTATAAGAAGAAGTATTTGTTTGAAGTGTACATCTAGCAGAAGCAAAGAGAGTTTTTAAGTCTCACCTAAAGGGAGATGATGGTGAACAAATATGAGCACCAATTTATGCAATTGGCCTGATATGTAGCTGAATTAATGATGAGTGAAGCAGCTAGGTTCCAAAGGTTTGAAGCAGGACTGCACTTAGCCATCAAAGAGAAAGTGGTGGCATAGAATTTATGCGACTTCCAAGAGCTAGTTGAAGTAGCATTGAGAGTGGAAAATGTGGAAAACATCAAGAGTGCGGTGAACAAAAGGAGAAAGGGAATAGAACAACTTAAGAGGGGAGGCAGTGCTCCTATGTTAGAGAGGAGTGCCAGGACTTTCCCTACATAGTCTGAGGAAAGGAGCAATGGAGCAAGCAGGCCTAGACAAACAAAAACTGTCACATCAAGCCTCAACGACTGGAGGCAGTAGGAGGGGATATGGGGATAAACCACCCATTCCCAAATGTGATCACTATGGAAGGTTTAATAAAGGGGAATGTTACCGATTGACTAACGCATGCCCTTAAAATTTGAGACATGAGAGAAGTCAGATGTATGCTTCCAAGAGGGCTGAGACAGTGGGACACAAGACAGTAATGGAAGTGGACAGTTCTGATGCAGCCAGGAAAGTGAACACTCCAGGGAGACCAAGGGGACAAACACCAACTACAGTGTTTTCTATGACGAGGGAGGAATCAGAGATAGCTCCAAGAATCATAATGGGTATGATTAAATTATTTGATGAGGATGTTGTTGTTTTGATTGATCCGGGTTCCACTCATTCATTTGTGTCATTGAGTAGAACTGTGCACGGTAGAGAATTGAGCCCATTGGATACTCCTTTGGTGGTGAGCACTCTAATCAGCCAATGTATTATTATTAGTCAAGTATATAGAGACTGTGAGATACATATTGGAGGGGAACAATTAGTGGTGGATCTAATGCCATTGAGGATGGGAGGATTAATGTGATTTTGGGTATGGACGCCTTAGAGAAATATAATGCCAACTTGGATTGAACAGAATATCATGGAGTTTGAAATTGGCAATGGTAGAAAGGTGGTGTTTATGGGAGACAGAAAAGCAAGTCCGACTAGAATGGTTTCGGCTCTAATAGCAAAAAAACTGATAAGAAAAGGATGTGAAGCATTTTTGTCCTATATGGTAGACACAAAGGCAGATGGAGGGAAGTTAGAAGAAATACCTGTGGTCATGGAATTCTTAGATGTCTTTCCCAAGGAATTATCAAAACTACCACCACCTAGGGAAATTGAATTTCCCATTGAACTTCTTTCAAGCACAATGCCAATCTCGATTCCGCCTTATAGGATGGCTTCAGTCAAATTGAAGGAGCTTAAAGAGCAATTGGAAGATTTTTTGAAGAAAGGTTACATTAGATCGAGCTCTTCTCCTTAGGGAGCTCCGGTCCTTTTTATGAAGAAGAAAGATGGATCGTTAAGAATGTGTGTGACCGGAAGCTTAATCATGTCAATATCAAGAATAGATATCCACTCCCACACATTGATGACTTGTTTGATCAGTTGCAAGGGGCAAGAGTCTTTTCTAAGATAGATTTGAGATCAATTTACCACTAGTTAAGGATAAAGGAGTCTGATGTGTCGAAGACTGCTTTCAGAACACGGTATAGGCATTTTGAGTTTCTAGTTATGCCTTTTAGATTGACGAATGCACCAGCTTTCATGGACTTAATGAACAGAGTCTTTAAGTCCTTCTTAGATCGATTTATCGTTATCTTTATTGATGATATATTGGTTTATTGTAAGAGTGACAAGGAGCATGAGGAACATTTGAGGGTTGCCTTGGAGACATTAAGGAACAACGAGTTGTATGCCAATTTTGATAAATGCGAATTCTGGCTAAGGGAAATAGTTTTTGTTAGACATGTGATTTCGAAGTAAGGAGTACATGTGGATCTGAGAAAAATAGAAGCGGTTGTGAAATGAGAACCACCTAAGAATATAGCAGAAGTGAGGAGTTTCTTAGGTTTAGTTGGGTATTATAGAAGGTTTGTAGAGGGCTTTTCCATAATAGCAACTCCATTTACCAAATTGACAAGGAAGAATCAGAAGTTTGTCTGGACAGATGAATATCAGAAAAGTTTTGAGAAACTTAAGTACCGATTGACGAGTGCACTGATTTTGACTTTGCCTTCAGGTAATGATGGATACATAGTATATAGTGATGCATCGAGGAAGGGATTAGGCTGTGTGTTGATGCAAGAAGATAAGGTGATTACTTATGCTTTTAGAAAATTAAAGCCTTATAAGATGAATTATCCTACACATGACTTGGAGTTAGCTGCCATAATTTTTGCTTTAAAAATATAGAGACACTACTTGTATGGAGTCACCATCAGAGTGTTTACAGATCATAAGAGTCTTAAGTATCTGATGAGCTAGAAAGAGTTGAATTTGAGATAGAGAAGATAGTTAGAACTATTAAAGGTTTATGACTTAATGATTGATTATCACCTAGGGAAGGCTAATGTAGTAGCGGATGCATTGAGTAGAAAATTGAATATGGCACATGTGGAGACAATGTATATTCCTTTGTTGAAGGAATTAGCCAAACTCAAAGTGACATTGAGACAAGTTGAAGCTGATTGTGTATTAGCTAATTTTAGAGTAAGGCTAGTATTGAATGAAAAAATCAAGGAGTTATAGGAGCAAGATGAGTATTTGAGCAGGTTTAGAGAAGAGATTAAAAGTGGTAAACCTTCTGAAATAAAGGTAAGGGAAGATGAATTGATGGTAGTAGGAAACAGATTATGTATTCCTGATATGTAAGAGTTGAAAGACGAGATTCTTGATGAGGCACATAATGTGCCTTATGCAATGCACCTAGGAAGTACGAGAATGTATAGAGATTGAAAAAGCATTTCTGGTGGAAAGGAATGAAGAAAGAAGTTGCAGAGTATGCTAAAAGATGTTTAGTGTGTTAGCAAGTAAAAGCTGAGCATCAAGCACCTTCAGGCAAGCTTAAACCTTTGTCAATTCCTGAATGGAAATGGGAGAAGATTAAGATGGATTTTTTAATGGGATTACCAAAAACCAACAGGAAACATGATCCAATATAGGTGATTATGGATAGGCTACCCAAGCCTTCCCATTTATTGCCAATTAAACAAACAAATTCTTTGAATGTTTTGGCAAAGAAATAAATAGATAAGATAATCAAACTTCATGGGATTCCAAGTTCGATAGTCTCGGATAGAGATCCTAGGTTCACCTCTAGGTTTGGGAAAGCTTACAAGAGGCCTTGGGAACTAAGTTGCACTTTAGTACGACTTTCCATCCACAGATTGATGGACAATCAGAGAGAACAATACAGACCCTCACGGCAATGTTGAGAGCTTATGTTTTAGATTTTAAAGGCTCATGGGATGATCATTTACCTTTAATTGAATTTGCTTACAATAATTCGTACCACTCAGGAATTCGAATGGCACCTTTTGAAGCTTTGTATGGTAGGAGGTGAAAAACTCCTATCTGTTGGGATGAGGAAGGTGAACGGAGGCTTTTAGGGCCTAAGTTGGTGCAACTCATTGTTGAAAAGATTAAATTGGTGAAACAGAGACTTAAAGCAACTTAAGATAGTATGAAGAGCTACACGGATACACATAGAAAAGAGATGGAATTTGAAGTTAGAGACAAAGTGTTTCTTAGAGCTTCTTTATGGAAAGGGGTTTTGATATTTGGTAAGAAGGGTAAGCTTAGTCCGAGATATATAAGCCCTTATGAGATCATTGAGAAGATTGGGCCTTTAACTTATAAGTTAGCTTTGCCACCAGAATTGTCTAAGATTCACAATGTCTTCCATATATCGATGTTGAGGAAGTACCAATCAGATCCTTCACACATAGTTCATCCTTCAGAGGTCTAACTAAGGGAGGATTTGTCATATGAGGAGCAACCAGTAGAGATCCTTGATTCGAAGGAAAAGGTTTTGAGAAACAAGGTTGTGAAACTAGTTAAAGTCTTATGGAGGAAACATTCGATAGGGGAGGCAACATGGGAGCCTTTGGAAGTAATGAAGGAGAAGTATCCATACCTCTTTGTGGACTCAGGTAAGAATTTCG
>JAOSBK010032667.1:0-10772 GCA_027568895.1 Erythroxylum shatona | reverse complement strand
TTAGAGCAAGTTAGTTGTTGATGTTTGATTGTCATGGGCACGCCACCATTGTGGAATGATGCTTAATAAGGGTTCATGGAAAGAACCCTATATGGAAATAGGCTCAAGTATTATTTATGACGCTCAAGTTAAGTAGGATGTTTTTGTTAAGAGTTGGGTTCCAGAAATGGGATCCAACATTTGTGGTATCAGAGCAAGAAGATGAATCGGTGATGTTTAAGAAATTTCCATAGGATTAAGCTCACGTTAATGATCCGAAGTTGGGCTCCGAAAGCGGGGTCCAACATAAAATCCCCTCTCTCATAACTTGATTAATTCTATTGATAGATTTCCATTGTTACATTATTTGTTCATTGCTAGTTTGTTTGAGTTAGTTCATGTTTCAGTTTATTATTCAAATTTGAGTCTTAAACAAAGCACAACCTAAATTAAGTGGTACCTAAGCACAATCTCTGTAAGACGATATATGCTTTTTATTACAAGTAATGACCCGTATACTTGCACTTGTTAGCGTAAAACAAGTAATTTGTTTTTGAAATCAACAATGACCATCCTTCATCACATTCACATAGTTATTACTTCGCAACATAGTTATTACTTCATAACCATATTTTTATACTAAAAATTCCCATAAGGCTAAACTTAACATATTATACATTAAACTCTTCCAATTCAATTCCATTTTATTTCTAACACTTAAAAACTAATCTAAATTCAATTCCAAAACATTTTCATATACTCATTAAAGCTATAAAATTGCATTATCAAATTTTTACAAAATTATGCACCCTAAACCAAATTTCAATCAAAACCAATTCCAAATCAATTCTTTTTTTCATTTCTTTACTTCATTAACATCAAAATCATGTTATAAACATCATAGAACATCAAAATAGGAGTTTGGATCATATAATATTGACAACCTTAGCCTTGCCCAAAAACTCATCTATTCATTTCTATGGTTTTTCTTTCAATCTTTCATCATTAAACTAACTTCTCAATGTCATTCATTAACCTTAAATCATCAAATGAAAAAACAAAACACTTTAGGCAATAGATCTCACCTTTGACCAAGTTTGAATAAGGTTTCATATACTAGATTCACGTTATTTTCTTCTTCCAATGCAATAAAACCCTAATATGTCATCAAAAGGGGCGCAATTTACACGATCAAAACCAAATCTAATCTATAACCCAACAAATCAAAATTTTCAATAAGAATAGTAAGATTACAAACCATTTTCTTCTTCTTCTTCACTTGAATGCCTATGGAACTATATTGTATGCTTGATTAGAGGTATAAGAGCATGAAAAATGGTTTGGATCACTTCTCTATAGCTATAGTCGAACCTCTCTCTTCTCCTTTCTCTTTTCTTTTTTCTCTCTCTACGTTTCTCTCATCAATGGCCAACCACCAACATTTAAAGAAGATGAAGGCTTTGTTTAATTACAATTTTGCCCCCATTTCCTTTATAATTACACCTTTATCCTTTATAACATCTTATAATTACAACTTCACCAAAATGTCGCACATTTACACTTTTACCCAGGCCATTTGTCACCATTTAATTGGTTCTCTTCTAGTGACTCATCAATCCACTAACTTATTCCAAAAATACCAAATTTCCCTTAAGGACCAAATTGAGCTATAACGCATACAAAAAGACCAAATTGCCCTTTAATGCATTTAATTCACAACTAATCGAATTAAATTTTGAAAATAATCCACAACCATCTTATCGTCAAATTGACCATAACATACTTGAATTAGGGTCAATACTTATTGATTGGATGTTTTAATAAATTTTCAAATGGGTTTAAAATCACCCATTATTTTCCAAAAAGAACATTTTAAGTCTTAAACTTTTGAAATTCCTAAAATACATCTGATTAGACTTATTTTCAATTCGTTTCAATATCATTACAATTTGATACCTATTTTGGACATTTTCAATTCTCTTATTTTTAAATTTTCATGGTTGGGTCCCCAAAATCACTATTCCAGCAAAAATACTATTCACTTAAATTCACTATTCATCCAAAAATACTATTCACCAAAATCATTCAGATTTCATTCAAAAGTGCCACCTAAATCTTCAAAGCACATTTCAGGACTTTTTAAAGCTCACTCGGACTCATTTTTAGCTTTTTGGAGTTTTCAAAAAAATTTGAGAAATTTTCGATCGAGTTCATAATCATCTCTAGTCTATCTGTGATCTCCATTTTAACCACAATAATACATTTAAATGCTTAAATTACTTTAGTATATCATAAATAGAGCATACTCTATAAAATGCATGTACAACATATTACATAGTACAATAATCAAACTAGGATATTATAGGTCAGTTTTTTCAGATTTCTAAACCTATAGGAACAACCTCATCATCTTCTTAATGGCCTTAATTAGCCCCTTAGATAAAAATATATGGGAGCTAGTATATATGGAAAGACTTGAGGATATAGATAATAAGTTACAACCTACCTATATAGGAGAGACACCTATTATACTAGTAGCATATTCTTTTCTAAATCTTCTTTTAATAGTGGAGAGCAATCCTTAAATATTATTCTTTTGGTTATGATAGGAAATCTCGGTAAGTGTAACAGGGTCCTTGAGTTAAAGACTAAAAATTGAGGAAAGCCATCTTACTTGGTGTTTGGTAGTATTGGATACAATCAAGTAGCTCTCTCTATATCAATTCCAAGTCCGTAGATTTCTTTAAAGGTCTGTAAAGAATTTATTAGCAAGCGTACTAATTTTTCATGAGCCTTAGTATATAAGTGTAAGTCTTTATTATATGAAAGGCTGAAAATATTTAGTTTCTTATACTTAGAGTGAAATTTAAAGGAGTTGTCATGCTTGATGTTATGATCTATGAACATAGTGAAAGCATCCCTACATATAATGAAGAGACATAGAGAGAAAGGATCTTTTTGTCTCAGTCCTTTGTAATCTTCTATCATATTTGTTGGCTCTTTATTAACTAGAATATAATAGGATATGGTGGAGGTACATTTATCAATCTAGTTAATGAACTTATATGGGTATCCAAAAGCCTTAAGAATATGTAGAATGAAGTTTGAATTGTCTGATTCAAAGGCTTTATGGAAGTCCACTTATATTACACTTTTTTATTTAAGTTTAATTTACTATAAGACATAATTTTTTAGCCACTAGTAAATTATCCCTAATCATCCTACCTTGGACAAAGGTCCCTTATGATTCATTCATAAGTATCTTAATTACAAGCTTAAGTCTACATATAAGGAGCTAGGGAATGATTTTAATTGTTATTGCAATACGTAATATGTTTGAAATCCTTAAGTGAAATTGGGTTGAGAATTTTAGGGATGATGGTAATATAGGTTTTATTGATCTCCCAAAACATTTTTCATTTTTTTAAATAATTATAAAACTACCTCAGTTATTACATCTTTGAAGAGGGGCTAAGATATTTTAAAGGAAAGTGTGTTCAAACCATCAAGTCTAAGGGACTTGCCAAGGTTTAAACTAAGGATAACTTTCTCTACATCTTGTACATTAAAAGACATACAAAGGAGCTCAGCATCATTACATGAGATTTGATCAAAGATGAAACCATTAAGGAGTAATGTAAAGGAAGATCCACTAGCCTAAGTTCTAAGTGTGACAAATCTATAACATATAGTTAATAGTTGTAGTTATAAACAAGTTAAGTTTAGTTGTAGTTATAAACAAGTTAAGTAAATGTAAGAGCTCCAAGTGTAACTTAATTAGTTCAAAACAATAAAGGAATCTTGGATTATCTACTCACGGATTCATTTCAGTTGAACTTTCAAAAGGTGAAAATCAATAGTTTCTTTATTCTTATTAGGGCATTATTCTCTATGAAGATGATATTTCAGGCATGCTAAATAAGTTGATTTGGTTTATAGTTAGTTGCTCTTTAATCCAATTAATCAAATATTGAGCCACTTGATTTTTACTAATATCCTTACATTAGAATATTTTTTAATTTCTTTCTCTCTATGTTGAGTGCATACTATTGCAAGTCATATTTTCCAAACTATTTTGTTTCCCTTATTTAAACTTCTGTCTTTGCCAAGTTAGTCTAAGAGCTTTTAGTGACTTGTGAAATTTTATCTTAGGTTGCATAAGGATTGAGATAAATTCTATACATAAGCCAAAAAAATCATATAATAAGAATAAGGGTTATAGATTTTCTAGATTTAATTTACAAAGGAAACAAAACTATTAAGCAATAGACTGTTGATCCATGGTGGTTAGTTTTATTTAAGTAACAAGCATATGAATAATGAAACTTTTTGGTTAAGAGGGATGAACTAGCTGGAGCTAAACCATTCTACTCTAGCACCATGATTAGAAAGATCCCATGTAAGAGAGATTGGAGAATGATCTAGATGGATAGCTTAGATATACATATGTATCTTCCCTTCCAAGAATAGGTATATAATCTAAAAAATAAAGACTAGATTGAGGAATTATCAATAAGATTTTTTGACCATTCAGTCCCTTTAATTATTTGTTCTACCTTAGAGTGGGCAGGGAATAGTTGGAGGAGACTAGGCATTAGGTTTGTTCTATTAAAACGGCATGTTTTGCTCCACTTTTTCTAAACATAAATAAGTAGACTTGCCATTTCCAATCATACAAGAAATGTCTTTGTAAAGATGTTCCCTAAGATTGAGCAGTTAAGTTATAAATTGAGAAGTAGCGTAAATACTTCTTTCCTCCCAAAACTTCTTCTCTTAAAAAGTAATAATAGATCCATTTAATCCAAAAGGATTCTTTGTAAGTTAGGATTCTACATATTCTTCTTGCCATCAATATTTTATTGGAGATAGAGATTAATTGAACCCCTAGGCCTCCTATATATTCTGGTATACAAATTTTTTACCATCTTACTTTGTCCAGTTGTTTTGGACTTTCAGACTATAAGATCCACCTTATCATCTTCTTAATAAAGTTGATCAGCCCCTTAGATAAAAATATGTGGGAGGATTAGTATATATGGAAAAACTTGAGGATGTAGTTATAAGCTACAACCTACCTATATAGGAGAGACATATATTATATTAGTAACATATTCTTTTCTAAATATTTTTTAATGGTGGAGAGCAATCCTTAAATATTATTCTTTAGGTAGTGATAGGAAATCTAAGGTAGTTGTAATGGGGTCCTTAAGTTGAAGACCAAAAATTGAGGAAAACCATCTTGCTTGATGTTTGGTAGTAGCAGATACAACCAACTAGCTCTCTCTATATCAATTCCAAGTCCTTATATTTCTTTGAAGGTCTGTAAATAATTCATTAACAAGCTTACTAATTTTTCAGGAGCCTTAAAGAAAAAATGTAGGTCCTTACTATATGAAAGGATGAAAATGTTTAGTTTCTTATACTTAGAGTGAAATTTAAAGGAGTTGTTATGCTTGATGTTATGATCTATGAACCTAGTGAAAGCATCCCTACATATGATGAAGAAATATAGAGAGAAAGGATCTCTTTGTCTCAGTCCTTTGTAATCTTTTATCAGATTTGTAGGCTCTTTTTAACTCTAATATAATAAGGTATAGTATAGATTCTTTTATCAATATAGTTAATGAACTTATAAGGGTATCCAAAAGCCTTAAGAATATATAGAATGAAGGTCGAATTGTTTTTGAAGAAATAACTTCATCCATACATTAGGGATTTCCAATGTAACTATCTAGATAGCTCAAACTTTATTAACCAATATTTTAAAGGAATATTTATCTAAAAGGGCACATGTATCTATTTAGATGTATCCATTTACAATCTAGGTTACATATATAAAAGGTTACTTTTTGACCTTCTGAAACTAAATGGAAGGAAACGAGAAAAAGATGGTCTTTACTGAAAAGAACTTTTTTCAACCTAAGGGTCCTTTATTGATGCATTGCTCAAGTATGGATTAAAGGAAAGGCTAGTCTCTTTCTAACGAAGAATCCCACTAGAGTAGAATTCCATTTACTAGCTCCTTCTTGAAGCACTTCAACAGGAGTGGAAATTAAAGGGCTTTCATTGGAGCTTGTTAAAGGGTAATAACGGAAACTACTAGGGGAAGAGTCTCCTAACATTTACTTCAAGCGTAGCTTAGCATAACTTTTGTTCCAAAAGTTGAAAGAACTTGTTGAGATACATTATAAGAGTAAGGAAAGGGAGAGGAGGGGGCAAAGCTAAGTATGGAGTGATATAAATAGGTTAGGATGAGTAGTAGAGGTTGTTGGGGGAGATAAAGAAGAAGTAGCCTAAAGGGATGACTTAGTTTGTGCAGAAGGAGGGGGAGGAGCTTGTGGCTAAGGGAAAAGTCCTTCGAGATGAGTGAAGAGGGAATGACTAACTCTAAATAATCAATAGATATTGGTTTGAAAAGGAAAAGCAAGAGCCAAGAAATAATTTTTTTTAAAAAAAAGAAGTTAAAAAGAAGGTAAAATGAAAAGGTAGGAAAGGAATTAAACACAAGGGAAAACTCTAAAGCTTAAGGAAAGTTTAGAGCCACGAGGCTCATAGGTGGACCACTCTTAAGAGCTTCTAAGAGAGTAAAGTACAATAAGGAGATATAACAAGGAAAAACGAAGAAGATGGGAGAGAATAGGAATAGATTGAAGATGTTGAGCTAAGCTTCAAAATCAATTCTAGATCTTTACTCAAAAATCCAAAGATCAGGGACCTAATATCAATAAAAACTATAGAGAATCAGATTAGAAGACTCAAGTGAGAAGTGAAAGAGGTAGCATTTTAAAGGATCTGGAATGAAATTGAGAGGGAGAATATCTTTTTAAAACCAAGATTGATTTTCGCCCACTTTAGCTTAGATCTTTTAATAAGCTCATTAATGATGATTTATAATTTTTAATTATAAAATATACCTATAGCAAGAGCTAACAAGTACAAGTCGATCCCTAAGGACTACAAGTACTAGTAATAACTCTTTTTCGATTATCTAATTAACAATCAAGGTGATATTGATAAACTAAATTTAAAATAAAATAAAATAAAAACAATTTAATACATTCAAACAAACTAGAATAGAAAAAGAATGAGAATGAAGAATCAACCAATAAAATAATGGTACTTAGAATTCAAATTCCCTTTAGGACTTTTGATGTAATCATGATTTTACTAATCAATTCAATCTAAAGTTCACTAGACTGCGAAAATTCCTTAATTTATGCTAATATGTTTCTCAAGACTATTAATACTTAATTCTAGCTTAATTAATTAAAATCTTTTTATAGTTAAAATCCCTATAATTGCATTAAATGATTTACAAATTTTACTATAGTTTTGACCTTAGTCTGGAATATTTATGTTAACCTATCTCTAGATTTTCATACAACTCTTTTTAATTATGCTTGATCTGTTTATACATTGAATTTATCAATCTATGAAATCATACATGAATCAACATGTTAGCAATATTAATTCAAGAAAAATATGAACACATAATTAGATCTCAATGAAACTAAAGATTAAATTAAATTTTAAAAAATTCATTATAAGACCCATCCCGAGGTTTATATAAGCTAAATACCAAAGAGATTTAACTTATATTCATAGAAAAAAGCTCAAAACTAAATAAAAAGATAAAAATTAAGGATGACAAGATTAAAATCTATAAAAACTCCAAAACTTCATTTATAAAAATCAACTCTCTATATTGAATATTCGTTTTTATAGCCACTAAAAATAATGGAGAGATGGAGAGGATAATATTCTCATAGGGATTGTGGTATGCCATCGGTTGTGGTTGTTTGGAAGCTCAACTAACATTTATGACTTGTTGTGACATTTGTAGGGGTGGTTATTGTAGGGGTGGTAATAACCACCCTAATCATATGTCAGGCATTAGAGTATATATCGAAGCATCCAGTTTGAGTGGATAACTAGCTTTAAGATACTCTATAAGGGAATACTTATAATCTAGAGTGGGGACCTAAGGAAGTCATGTCGAAGTGTTTAAAAGCTAAGGGAGTTCCTATAACCTATTTAATGGTTATTAAGGACATGTATGAAGGTGTGAAGACTAGAATAAGTATGATAAGAGGAAATATAGAGCAATTTTGAATGAAATTAAGCTACACCAAAGATCTTAATTGAGCTTTTTCCTATTTGCAATAGTTATGGATGAGTTTATTAAGAATATCGAAAATGATATGCCTTGGTGTATGTTATTTATTGATGACATTTTTTATGGATGAAACAAAAGAGGGAGTTAATGTTAAGATACAACTTTGGAGGGATATGCTAGAGTCAAAGGGCTTTAAATTAAGAAGGAGTAATGCTAAGTATTTAAAGTGTAACTTTTCAGGTTATAAGGTTGTACTCAATGTGGAGATAAAGATTGATTCAGAAGTTATACCATAGAAAGATTTATTTTAAGTATCTTGGATCCTCTATACAAAGCAATGGTGAGATAAATGATGTCATAGTTCACCGTATTAAATGAGGGTGACTTAAATGGGGGGCGCATTAAGAGTTTTATGTGACAAGAAGATGCCACTCAAGCTAAAAGGTAAATTATACCATTTAGCAATCAAGTCAACCATACTCTATAAGGTAGAGCGTTGTCCCATCAAATAAGTGCATATTCATACATTAATGGTGGAGAAGATAAGGATGCTCTATTAGATATGCAACCTTATAAAAAGGGTTAAGGTCGGGAATGTAGTGGTAAAAGACAAGTTTTGGATGGCTAACATTGATGGTAAGTTAAGTGAGACAAGGCTTCAGTGGTTTGGACATGTTAAGAGAAGACATCCTGAAGTCCCTGTAAAAAGATACAAGAAGATTATATTTAAGGACTACGAGAGAAAAAAAGAAATACCTAAAAAGAATTAGGATGAGGTGATTAGGTATGATATGTGTCCTACTAGAGCTTACTAAAGAATTGACCCTCAATAGGAAACTTTAGGAAACTAGTATATCTATAGAGGATCTTATATAGAGAGGTCCTCTTTTTCATAGGTTTCTTAAAATTTTTCTTCCTTTTTCTTCGTTTCTTATGTGATCTATTTATCATATATACTTTTGTTTATAGTACTTATCCTTTAGTTATTTTATTTATTTATTTTGTATTTTTCTTCTCTTTCAATTGCATGTTTATTTTATTTACTTTTTTGTATATTTATTTAATTACTTTTATCCATATTTTGGTTTTGAATTTCTTTTATTTTATCTTTAATGTTTATTTTTACTTTAATTTATCTTTATATATAAAGTTGTTTATTTATATATTTTGCTATTATTTTTGGTACTATTGTCACCTGCAACGAAATTCAAAAAGAAACCAACTTCCGTTAATACAAATCAATGTAGTGGTGGAAAGTGGGTATCGTTCCCACGAGGAATTCTAACGGTAAAGAATTTACGAGTTCAAAACTAAAATAAAGTAAAAAAGAGTGAGGGTGTTCAATTCATTTAGAAAAAAATGTCTAAAATCGAAAATCAACTAAAATAATTAGATCTGAAAATTTAATGGAAAAACCTCAGTCTCAAGAACTAATGATATCACGCTAAAATAGATCCTCAATATAAAATTTCAGTTCATTAATAAACATTCACTGGGGAAGATTTTCTTTTAGATATAAATGACTAGAAACATTTATTCTAAGCATTCTTATTAATCAACAACCTAGATACGATCGTAGGTTCAATTGAATAATAGCTTTAAGAACCAAGAAACCAATGATCAAGATAATACATGTACGACCTGCAATTAATCAATATGAGTATCTTCTTAGAATTTCTTACTCTAACATAAAGAAAGTAATCCTAATTGCTACTTGTGATTAACAAAACTGAACGTCATATTTTCTACTTTTAATGCCTCCTGATCCCTTCCTTTTCCATCCCCTCTTACAGATCACATCTCCCACGTGTTCAGATTGTGAATCTCCATCAATTTGATCTTAAAAGATTATGAAAACCTTAAAAAAAATTAGATTGAAATTTGAAAGCAGATCTGCAAATTTTTGTCATCCTTGCACGTGCCCATATTTAGTCATTGAATTTGTTGCCAACCTGGAATTTTGGATTTTCTTCGTTTTTTGCATCTTTTTAATTTAATTTCATCTCTAAGGTGTTAAAAATTATCTGAGAACAATTATAAGACAATTCCATTAATTTTGAATAATAATTTCAACACGTTAAAGAGAATTAAATACAAAATAAACACAAATTGATAACTTAACAATTTTTACATTATTTTCAAAAACCTTTTTCCTTTTTTCTATGGATATATTGAAAATAGCCTCTCTACTAGTTAGAGGTAAGGTTGAGTACTACTGGACCTAACTAGACCTTACATCTCAACAAGAATTCTCCTGGGATGTTATTGTTGTTGTTATTGTTATTGTTGTCTTTTGGCTAGTGCATATTTTTGTTAATTTTAAATTTTGTAATAAGTTAGGGTGAGGTTTGAAATTTCTTGGTTGTGTGTTTACTTTTCTTTAACTTCTTTCTTCTATTATATTTGCTCATGTTTCCGATTTTGTAGTGAAGGCAAGGTAGTTTAGGAAAGAGTAAAGTTTTAGGAAAAGTTTTTTATTTCCTTTTAAGACTGTGAGCACAAATATTTATATGTATATATGTATGTATGTATGTATTTTTGTATGTAAATATGTATGTATATAGGTATGTACGTACGTACGTACGTACGTACGTACGTACGTATGTATGTATGTATGTATGTATGTATGTATGTATGTATGTATGTATGTATGTATGTATGTATGTATGTATGTATG
>JAOSBK010032666.1:0-10773 GCA_027568895.1 Erythroxylum shatona | reverse complement strand
ATATAGAGAGAGAGAGAGAGAGAGAGAGAGGACATATGTTTAAAAACCAAATCAGTTAACATCCCACATCAATTTGTCCTCAACCAATCCACATTAACAACTGAAATAAACCCTAACAAGGGGGCCACAATTATGTTGATTAAATTGAAAGGAAAATGACAACGGTTCCTTCCAATTTAAACGATGTTGTTTTCCTTCCAATTTAAATGACAATACCACTTTCGTTTGAATTTACCTACAAATTTCGTATCACCACATAGTAATTTCCCGATAGAAATTCCTACGGAAATATTTCGCAGGCAATTTCCCTACAGAATTTTTTTTGTCGGTAAATTTCATGTGCAATTTTTACAGGGAACTATAAGCACCTATTTTACAACGACATTCAATATTTCGTCACTAAATTCCATCGACAAAGTTTAGCTGTAAAATTCTCTCCACTTTTAAAGATGATTTTTTTTCGTAAATTACCTTTTTTCCTTACAAATTTACCTATAGAAAGCAATTTCCGTCATTAATTTATTAAGAATTATTTTTGTAGGAAATTTTTCGTCGATAATTTGCAATCTTCTCATAGTGTGCCTTACACAAGCTAGTAGATTGACTATCTAAAGTTGACAACTTATACAAATTCATCGCCATATCACAAACATTTCAAAATTTTAAGCTATTTTAAATTTTTGTTTTTTATAAATAAAAAAGAAAATTTACTCTTAATTTAAACATGTAAAAGGTGAAAAATCTAACATAAATTTTAGAATTTAGTATAGCATATTTCAACAATTCTGTTAATCTAAAATTTATCATTAAGTATAAATTTTATAATTTATTTTGAAATATAAATATGAAGAAATGTAAGTTGTGAACATACTAGGACCATTGTTATAAATACCGTGTCTATACTGATATCGAGTGTTTCACTAAAATCCAAAGTAGTAATTTAATGAGCCTCTTCAAGCTCACAAGTACATATTTTTCAAGATACTTCAACCTTCCACAATAGTAGTATTTTGCTAGCCTCTACAAGCTCTCAAAAAAATTGTATAAAGGATTTTACAATTTTCTTAATAGAGTGATATAACTTTCTAAAGAACAAAGAGTTTGATATAGCTTTCAAGAATATTGATACTCTAAGAAATTTTGCAAGTCTCGTATATGTGTCTATTTTGCAAATGCAATGGCTCTTCCTTAAATAGCATTTTCTTCAACTAGTCGTTGTTTATCTTCAATATCTAGCTAATGTTTAATCTTCGATATTATCTCTGCTAAAATATTTGATATTCAGACGTTATGAAGGATGGTCTGTCAAGACTTTCGGAGCTAATTATTTGAATTAGTAAGACCCTTTTAAATGTCATGGAACCATTTCTAAAAAAGTATGTTTATAAAGAAAGTTCCTGCAAGAAAGAAAATAATTATTCCATGATTTAATTTCCTTTCAGGAATTATATCGTTGCCTATATAAGGAAATAAATCTATTTTTTAATTTTGAAATATTGTACAGTTATCATCTAAATCGTTAATCATAAACCTTGAGTTAACAATCTTTCCCTTTTTGATGATGACAAAATATATTTTCAAAATTCGAATAATGAGAAAGAGTTTCAAAAGGTACCTTTAAACTTTACCCGCAGTTATCATGAAAAGGCCTAACTTTTAAAGGAAGGAGCCTATCGTTTTTTAAATCATAAATTTAAACTCCACAAGTTTAGCAGCATTTCAATAGAATATATCATCAATAATAAATATATCATCAAGGCAATATTGAAAATATATCACAAAGTAAATATATCATCAAGTGCAAAGTATATTATTTCTCCCCCTTTGTCATTATCAAAAAAAGGGAGGAAGGAAATTAAACATTCATAAGACTATCACAAGTACGAATAATCCAAACAAAATAGAGAAAAGAAAACAACATAGTCATTAATCATACATTTTTCTAATTAAAATATGCAAGTCAAGAATATGATTTTGCATGTTGTATATTTGGCTACGCATTTGATCTTGATTGGAAAGAATTTCCTTCAGATGTTGAAGGATCACATCATTGGAGCTCTGGAGAGGAACAAGAGTTAACTTTTGTGCGGTAGGACCTAAAAGATCTGCTACTCTTTTTGTTTTCTTTTCTACCCATACATTGTCCTTTAGCTTGCAAATGAATTGGTAAGGAATTAAAGAATGGAACTTTGCAAGCTCATACCAATTCAGATTTTTAAAAGGCACTCCAAAATAAGAAAAAATTTTGGTCAACAGCATCCCATATGGTAGGCCACCAGTGGTATTCTTATGACTTCCCTTCTTCACCATAAACTTCATAATCATTACTAGGAGGTTCTTCTTATTACCCTTCAAAAGATTGTAGACCACGTATGTATCCAAAAGACTGCATCTTTCTACTGAGCTACTCTTTGAAAAAATTGAAGTAGCTGAAATAGATGCAAGGCATCATGGTAGTAAGTCCAAGTGTCTACACCAGGGTCTTCCTTCATGGGCATTCTCAATGTGCAGACATGTAAAGTCCACAGTCTCTCCCAGATAAATGTCAACAATGTCCCATCTGTGATTAGGAACGCTAGTCCTACCAACTAGAATTACACCCATAATGTCCCCCAAGATTTCCTTTGTAATCAGGATTTCGCATTCACGTACCCATGAGATGACGACCAGTTTCCCATCAAAATCTTATTTTCTCTTGTGTGTGTAAAAACATCTTACCAATTCATAACACATTGTTTCGTCCAATTTTAAAAAGGTTTCCCAACCAATAGTAAGAAAGAAGGTTGTGATGGGAATATCAATATTATCGAATAGGTTGGGAGGCAAGATGCATCCTGCTACCACATTTCTCTTCTTGTAGCACATCTTGTACCTTGCTTCAGCTTCTATCGTTTGGAACAACTTTATCAGAGTTGAAGATTTCCCCCTCTAGAGTACAATGAGTTTCTTTGATTTAGTTCTCTTGGCCTTAGGGATTTATTAAAAAAAAGGTTTCTTTAAACACTAGTTCATCCTTAACAATTTGGTCCTCAGTATTTTCTTCGATCAAAGGCACTTTTCCTTTTCTTATTTCTTCTTTTTTCTTTTCCTTTATTCTTCTTCTTCCTTCTTTTCTGCCTCAACACTTTCTCCTTGTAGAGCTTGTTTTGCGATACATTTTATAGTTCGTGGTCTCCTTATTAATAGAGTCGGTTCTTCATCTGATTCATCATCATTTACAACCTAGTGCACTTGAGGCACTTTCTTATCCTTGGGATCAGTTTTAGGAGTAGTGGAAGTAGTGGAAGGAATAGGAGTGGTTAGTCTAAAAATGGGTATATGAAATCTTACTTTTCTTATTTATTTCCCCTCATTCGAGGATTCTTCTACTTCTTATTCTTCCCCCTCTTTTTGTTTTCTTCTTCTTCTTCTCCACTAGAGTTAGATACAAATTGTTGTACTGGTGAAGGTTCATTATTTTCAGAGGATGAATTCGAGTCTGATTCTAGGGATAGCATTGCCAAATTTTGTCTTTTCTCTCCTTTGGAGTTTCCTGAAAGGGTTTTTTTTTTTAATTTGGGGGTTAGAAGAAATAGAGATATGTTCAATAGAACCTACTATTGGAGACAAAATAAAGGACTCAAAAATGAGAGTTTGGTCATGGCTGGAAGTTGAAGCCACAATCTTCTTCTGTCCCTTTGATTACATTCTTGCCATTAAGGTTGGAGGAAAAACAGAGAAAAGGCAAAAAGTTTGGGTGCAAAGAGGAAAAACAGAGAGAATATAAAAAGTTAGGGTACAAAAGGAATGGTGCTTCTGAGAAAGATAACCATTATGATTATGAGAATAGGCATTTGTACACGCCAAAAGAGGAGGTGTGATTGTCTATGTCTCTTTTGTTAATCCCATACAACCGTTTGTCAAAATTGCGCGTGCATTTTAAAAGCTGAAATAATGTCATGAATGATTTCCTTTATGGGACAAGTGTATTTTACTCTATTAAACTGAGAGGAGCCTTCCAAAAAAAAAGGGGCCTTCTAAACTAGAAGGAGCCTACTAAAAGGAAGTAGCATAAAAAATTCATACATAAATAATATCAAATAGTCTACTCATACCAAGCTCTTTTCTTAACACACAAAATTATCTTCTGAGAGTGGCTTAGTGAAGATATCAGCTATTTGATTTTTAGTATTAACATGCAAATGATCAATGGTACCTTTTAAAACATCATCTATAAGAAAATGATGCTTGATTTATATGCTTAGTCCTAGAATGATGTATAAGATTTTTCGAAAGATTTATTGTAATAGTATTATCACATAATATAGAAATATGATTAAAGGTTAGAGAAAAATCCTAAAGTTGATGCTTCATTAATAAGATTTGAGCACAACAGCTAACAACTATTATATATTCTGCTTCAATTGTTGAAAGCATTGTGCAATTTTGTTTCTTGCAAGACCAAGAATCTAGACATCCTCTAAGAAATTGATAGTGACCACTTGTGCTTTTTCGATCGACTTTATCGCCTGCATAATCTGCATCACAATAGACAACTATATTAAAAGAGTCAGTTTTTAGATACCATAATCCAAAATCAATAGTTTCGTGAAAATATCGAAAGATTCTCTTAACTGCTTGAAGGTGGTTTTCTTTTAGATTTGATTGAAAGCATGCGTAAAGACACACACTAAGCATAATATCTGGTCTCGAGTTTGTAAGATGTAGTAATGACTCAATCATTCCTCTATACTTTGTTTCATCCTTAATATTGCCTTTTTCATCCTTATCAAGTGTAGTTCCAATATACATAGGAGTAACCATCAATTTGGCATTCACAAAATAATACTTCTTGATGAGTTCCTTTGTGTATTTGTCTTGGCTAATGAAGATATCTTTTCTTGTTTACCTAATTTGTAATATGAGAAAGAAGGATAGTTCTCCTATCATGCTCATTTCAAACTCTCTCTGTATTAATGCTGAGAATTCTTCACAAAAGGACTTATCAGTAGCACTAAATATTATGTCATCAACATATATTTGTACCATAAGTAAATCATTCTCCTTTTTCTTAATAAGTAAGGTTTTATCTATCTTTCCTCTTTCAAAGTTATTCTCAAGCAAAAAATTACTTAACCTTTTATATTAAGCTCGAGGAGCTTGTTTTAGACCATACAGGGCTTTAGTTAGCTTCATCGCATGATCAAGATGGTTTTCATCTTCAAAACCTAAAAGTTGCTTAACAAACACTTCTTCGTTAATATATCCATTTAAGAAAGCACTTGTGACGTCCATTTGAAACAATTTGAAGTTTTTATAATATGCAAAAGGCAAGCAAAATTCTAATCGATTCTAGTTTTACAACAAGTGCATAAGTTTTATCAAAATCAATACCTTTCTGTTGATTATAACCTTGAGCTACAAGTTTAGATTTGTTTCTTACCACCTTATCATTTTTGTCAAATTTGTTTTGAAATATCCAACGAGTTCCAATGACCGACTTGTTTTAAGGATAAGGTACTAGATTCCAAACTTTATTTTTGTCAAACTGATTCAGTTCATCTTTCATTGCTGAAATCTAATTTTCATCAGTAAGAGCCTTTTCAACGATCTTTGGTTCTAATCGTGAGATGAGGGCAACAAAGTTGTTTTTGAAAGATGATCTGGTTCTTAGACTTTCAGAAGAGTTTCTCAGAATGTATTAATGTGTATCTTGACCTCTCCATTCTCTTGGTGTTCTTCATTGCTCTGTCCTATCATTAGAAGGAACTTCTTAATCTTATAATTCCAAAGGTGCTATAGTTGTAGTTTGAGTCTGCGATGTATTTTTATGAGACAGGGATGCTTTTCATTGTCTGAATTAGTTGCCATTGTCAAGGGTATTGCCTCATCAAATACTATGTGTATTGATTCTTCAATATTCTTTGGTCTTTTGTTGTAGACTCTAAATCCTTCACTAGTAGTACTATAGCCCATAAAGATAGCTTCATCTGATCTCACATCGAACTTTCTAAGGTTGTCTTTCCTTTTATTTAGAACGAAGCACTTGCAACCAAATGCTTAAAAGTAAGGGACATTCGATTTTCTTCCTTTCCATAACTCATAGGGGGTCTTTTTTAGAATAGGTCTTATAAGACATATGTTAAGAATGTAATAGGCGGTTGACACGACTTCTGCCTAGTAACCATGAGGTAGACCACTTTCGCATAGCACTGTTTTGGCCACATCAACGAGAGTCCTGTTGTTTCTTTCAACAACTCTATTCTACTGAAGAGCCTTTGGGCATAAAAAATTTTGATTTATACCATTTTCATTAGAAAACTCTTTAAATTTTTTGTTGTCAACTCCTTCTTGATCACTCTGAATATATGTGATAAAATATTCTTTTTTAGTCTAAATTTTCTGCAAAATTTTTAAACAAGCTTCGCAAACCTGCGTATTCTCAAACTTCAGATCAAGTACTCTTCTCACTAGCTCATTTTTGGACAATTTTCATAAGATGCTCATGCTAGCATGTCCAAATCTTTTGTGCTAGATAAAAGAGTCTTTTCTATAGAAACAAAACACTCGACATTTTGTGAAGACATATCTTCCAATTGAGAACAGTATATGTTCTGATTTCTAAGACCAACAAATACAATGTTGTTGTTAAGATTATCAATAATTTCACAATGTGATGCATAGAAAGTAACTCTATAACCCTTATCATATAATTGACTTACACTCAACATATTATGTTTCAATATATCAACACAAAGAACATTATCAATAAAGATAGAGTTAGAGTTACCAATTTTACCAATTTTAGTGACTTTTGTCTTGTTTTTATCGACAAAGACAATATTACCTCCGTCTTTTCTTTCAATGTAGTTGAAATGTAATGTTTTATCTGTCATCTCTTGTCTCCGTTTTGAAGTAAATCTGTAAAAAAGTATTATCTCATTTTAGGTACCCAAAATTTTTTGGGTCCTTTCAAGCAAGTAACTTGAACTTTCGGTCTCCAAAATATATTTGAGATAATTTCTCTATTTTACGAAGTTTACAAGAACTAATAAAGTAATCATGTCTACCACAGTAGAAGCAAAAAATAGATGAATGAGAATTATTATAATTTCTACCATATATCAGGTTCTTTTTGTTTTGACTATAGCTACTGCAGGATTTAACAAAGAAGTTATTGTATGGCTTAACATTATTATTTTCATTGTAACCTATTTCAACTTTATCAAAAACACATTTACCACTACCAAGTAGAGCATCAAGGTTGTTCCTTCCATCAACAAACTTTGCAATATTTTTTCTAGAGATAAGATCTTTCCTACATATTTCTCTTTCTCAAGTTCTAGGGTGACAACCTTTTCTTCTAGTTGTCTTACTTTATCATAATCATTCTTAAGCAAAGTATTTTCTAACTTGGCTAATATTTCTTCCATAACTTTCTTTTCAGAAACCTTTTGTTTATAATCATCCTCAAGAGGCATATTCTTGGTTGTTAGATTTTCATTAACGGATTCTAATGATCTAATCTTACCCTTCAAGGATGCTTCATTATTCTTGGATGTCTCAACTTCTTTGAATTATATCACTGTCAACTTTTTGTACTGATCATACAATTCATGATATGCATTTTTCAATTCATCATCTTCAATATCACAGTTAAAATAATATACCTCATCATCTCCTGATTCAGCCATGAAGCAAATGTTGCTGACTTCTTCTAGCTCTTCTTCTTCAAAGTTTTCATAATCCTTATCTGACCAAGCTGTAGTCATCACTTGCTTTCTAGGTTTTTTGTTCTTTGACTTGTACTTTTGAAGAAGAGGACATTCAAGCCTTATGTGTCTAGGCTTCTTACATTGATAGCATATGATTTGATTATTTTATATATTGCTATTGCTACTGTTGCCTTTTGATAGGAACCGGTTTTTCCTAGCTTTCTTTTTTTGTTCTCTTTTCTTCATCAGCTTCTTTTTATATAAGTGGGCATATTTTCTGACCATGAAGTTAAACTCGTCATCTCGATATGTTTGCAACTCAGTGTCACTTTCATCACCGTTTGATTCATCAGTTGCTTTTAATGTCATTCCTTTTCTGTAGGAAGATCCTTCATCTTGCCTAAGCTCGATTTCGTGGATCATCAGATTTTCTCATAGTCAGTCGAGTGAAATAGTGTCTAGATCTTTTGCAATTTTTAAATTTGTCACCTTAAGTCTCCATTCCTTTGGTAGTAATATTAGAATATTGGTTATGAACTCATCATTGGGACATATCTTTCCCAAGTTCTTTAAGGCAGTGATGATGTTATTGAATCATCCGAAGAATTCATCTATGATTTCTCGTTGCTTTATGCCAATAGTTTCGTATTGATGCACTAAAAGACTTATTCTATGTTTCTTTACCTCATTTGTTCCTTCAAAAGTGATTTGAAGCTTATCCCACGTTTTCTTTTATGTAGAGCAGTAGTATATCTTTTCATAATCTTTTGGAGACAATCCATAGATCAGACGATATCTTGCTTTGGCATTTAGCTCTATATTTCTTCTATCACCATCAGTCCACACTTTTACGTTGTCAGCAGCAGGAGGTGTGACTCCAGCTTTGATATCTTGCCAGATTTCGATATCTATAGATTGTAGATAAATGATCATTCTCTCTTTTCAATAGGAATAGTTGTTTTCATTGAAATAAGGAAGCTTTGAGACAGATTATTTTTCAAGGCTTCTCAAGTTGTTTGCCATAATTTATCATATGTTGTAAAACATAGTAAATGTGAAACTTACTGTAATACCAAATCATAAAGCAAACACATGTAAGAGGAGGTGAATTGTGTTTGACTTGAAAATTTTTGCACATTACTTTCAATTCGTATAATGACAGGGGCCTGTTAAAAATTAAAACAATAGAAGCTTGTCAGACGATAAAAACCTGTTAAACGACAGGAGCTTGTTAGATGATAAGAGCCTGCTATGATAAATCATGTTAAAAGAATTTAAAACAGAAGACGCTGTTAAAATGAAAGGAACCTCTTGCAAGTTGAAAATAAAAGGAGCCTATTACAAAAGTGAAAGAACCTCTTGCTAAATGAACACACACACAATATAAATGTGAAAATTTAAAAGTTAAGAGGAGAGAAAAAAATGATATAGTCAATTTATACTAATTCGGCTTATAACCAAAGCCTACGTCCAGTTCTCAAGCATCCAACTTGAATGCTTCACTAAAATCTCAAGTAGTAATTTGACGAATCTCGTCAAGCTCACAATTACATATTTTTTTAAGGTTCTTCAACTTTCTATAGTAGTAGTATTTTGCTAGCCTCTACAAGCTCTAAAAAAAATTGCATGAAGGATTTTACAATCTCTCTTCATAGAGTAATATCACTTTCTAAAGCACAAAATGTTTGATATAACTTTCAAGATATTAATGCTCTAAGATATTTGGCAAGTCTCATATATGTGTCTATTTCGCAAATACAATGGCTCTTCCTTAAGTAATATTTTCTTTAACTAGTCGTTGCTTAATCTTTGATATTATCTCTACTAGAATCTTTGATATTCAGACATTAAGGAGGATGATATGTCAAGGCTTCTGGAGCTGATTATTCAAATTAGTAAGATACTTCTGGATGTCATAGAAAGTTTATGCAAGAAAGAAGGCAATTATTTAGTGATTTTATTTTCTTTCAAGAATTATATCATTACCTATGTAAGGAAATAAATCCAATTTTGAATTTTAAAATATTATAAAGTTATCATCAAAATTTTTAACGTAAACATTGAGCTAATAGTTTTAATATGGTATTGTACGGATCAATATCTACTATTTTTGATCATTTTTAAATTTATAAAATAACTTATTTTTTAAAATTATAAAATAGTTAAAATTTATTTCCTTCGAACAAGAGGGTCACCGTCCTGGTAAACACTAATTCTTTAAATTCTGTCTCTGTAACACCTCTCTCTCTCTCTCTCTCTCTCTCTATACATCTCTAACAGGTCACCGTCCTGGTAAACACTAATTCTTTGTCAGTTAGGGCACAGTAGAAAGGTTGCTATCTCTTTATTCCTCATCTCTCTTTCTTATTAAGTGGATTGAATGCGACTTTGCCTGCTAGAAACCGTCTGAGCCATCCACCTTTGCTTTCTTTCACGGCCTGCTTTCTCCTGCAACATACATGTGTGTTCTCATATTTGGACCCCATTTTATAGCTCAATCGTCTGTGTCTTTCATCTATTAAATGGGGCAATTTCATTTCAGGTATCAATGACTGCGTATACCTTTTCCACGTTCATCGCTTACTCCAAAGTATATTTATATGCCATCGTACGTTTTTATTAATTAATGTGTCATTTACGGAGGAAACGTGTGTTGCCACAGAAATGACATATCATACAGGCAACAAAACACCATCTGGCTGACTATTGCTTTTTTTTTTTTCTTTTTCAGAAGAGCAAAATGAATATGGTGTATGTACGATCTCTGTCCACAAGTCTCGCTAATATAGGAATATTTTTTTCTACCACAAGTCTCGCTAACCCTATCTCTACGATGCTTGTGTACTCCTCCCCACCGCAAAGCTACATAGATATTAAACACATATTACTGTAAGCAGTGATGGAGTCCAAAATTTAAGATATGAGAGTCCAAAATTTTAATTTTTTTAAATTTTGGGCCCAATGTATCACAGAGTTCCAAATAACTTCATCATTATATATATTGGTTCAGTCTGATTCTGTTGGGGCTGGACGTCGCTGTTTGGATCCATGATCTTGGTTAGCTTCAATTAAGAGAAAT
>JAOSBK010032665.1:0-10775 GCA_027568895.1 Erythroxylum shatona | reverse complement strand
CACGTGATTTAGACATCAAATGAGAATAAAAACTAAGTGTAAAAGTATAAAAAGATAAGAAAATATGAGTGCATCAAGTGTTATGGAATAATTATACAATTAGTTAAGCATGAATCAATTTCCCCTACATTTAGCTTTTGATCGTCCTCAGGTAAAACATTAAAATTAATCACAAAGACCCAAAAACATTTACTCAATTCACATATGTTCCAAGAATAGATAATCATAAGCAAAGATGAACGACTTTTCAAAAATCATAACAAGAACTCAACATTCCAAGCTTTTACTCATGATTAATCAACATTTATCATCTTCAAAAACTGAGCAAGTTAATGATAGACTCAAAAAATATGTTTAAACAAGATATGTTCACGAGCACACTTAACACCATTCATGATCATGTCATTCTACAACTTTGCATATCATTTCATTTCTCCACCACTAATGTTCATATGTAAAATCATGGATCAAAGGACTT
Source organism: Erythroxylum shatona (assembly GCA_027568895.1). Classification (NCBI taxonomy): domain Eukaryota; kingdom Viridiplantae; phylum Streptophyta; class Magnoliopsida; order Malpighiales; family Erythroxylaceae; genus Erythroxylum; species Erythroxylum shatona. The sequence goes on along the minus strand of JAOSBK010032665.1, from coordinate 10,297 downwards.
TTCAAAGTTGTAATGTGGGCAAAAGTAAGGTGAGATGTATTTGGGTCAAGTAGCATGAAAGTCATCAAAGCTAGTGAAACAAAAGTAACACTCAATTATATCGCCAAGTGCACTAATTAACATTCATACAAAACTGGGTACCGTCCGCTATGATGAATGCAACATTTATATTTCATAACCCAATTTAGCTCCCACACATAAATCACATGAAGCATATACCAATCTGAAGGAATCACTCATACAATTTATGCCAACAATACGTTGAAACCACAAAAGTGTTAACCTTCCAAGCCAACATCTACCTCATATTCAACATACTCCAATAACACATTTATTACAACTTTAAGAGGATGCATTAATCATAAACAACTTTTCAACAGATATGCAATTCCTCCTTGATACATGTATGTAATTTTTTTTCTTTTTCTTTTCTCTTTTCTCTTTTCTTTCTTTTTTTTTCCTTTCTTTTCTTTTCTCTTATAAATATTAAAATAAACTTCATCAATATGGGAATTTCAATAATAAGACATAAAATAACATCATAATAATATAATTAACCCATACATATGCATACCCCCACAATTAGAATTTGTACTTCCACAAACTCAAAAATCACAAATGGTCCACTAGCTTAATGGCTTAGGTAGGACATTTGGTTAAGTATAAAGCATGTAATATAGTTGACACAAAAAGAAAGGCTAATAAGGCTCAAAGGGGGCTTATCAAAAAAGAAAATCATATAATGGGTAGGCTATTTAGCTAATGTAGTTCGAAAAAGCAAAGAATGCCTAATCATATCCATATTAACGCATGTGATAATGTGGTCTCGAATAGAAACTCAAGGCAAAATCAGGATGTACATGTTACGAAGGTCACACATTATCAAAAGACAATGAGATTGATATGAATATGTTAGTCTAATAAGGTTCAAAATCTCACCGGTAGACAAGTCTACCACTAGTCACTACTGTTCTAAAGATAATGCATATCAGCCAATCATAAGAGTAAAAATACATGTTAAAGTTGCTATGAAATTCTCTAGTCAATTCACTATCTACTTATGACTATATATGTAACATCCCGTTCCCATACTAAGGGTTAGAACCCTAAAATTTGATACATGTGAATCAAAGAGAGATTTAGAAAATGCATTTCATTCTCCTACATAATGACAACATATACACACACGTGAATTGTGATTTTTTTGCACATGAAAATAATTGTATATGCATTCATTGATAATTTTCAGGTATAATTGTTTATGAATGTGAGTATATTGAGAAATATGTTTTTTATATGTTGAAAATTGATTTGGGGAGTGTATAAATTGATTTAGAATTTTTGGAAATTTTTGAAGAAATTTTTGGAAATTGTTGAGTATTTTAGCTAGGAAAATTGCCAAGTGACAAAACAACTGTTAAATGGTAGTAGAAATTACTATCCAATGGCAATGGAAATTTTGACAAATGACTTTAGGATTTATTATCAAGTGTCATTGAAAATTGGAGAACAATTGGAGTAGAAAATGAAATTGATGGGACTAGTTAAATGAAAGAACCAATAAGATATTTTAGAAATTGGGCATATGGCAAGTGATAAACCTCACTTGCCAAACAATGCCTTAAGCCCACTACCCTTTTTAATTTAAAAGCCTTCCCACTTTTTGTTGGCTTCCACGATGCTCTCTCCCTTAAAAGCCATTGATGTTTTATTTGGCTCCCTCCATCATTTTTGTAGCTCTCTTCTTCTTAAGTTTTAACCCTTCAAATCTTATCTTTCACGCTACTCTTCCACCTTGCTCTCTCCTTCATTCTCACTAAAAGACCCAACCTATTACTCCATGAAAGTTGATGATGGTGGAGATGAAAGAGATAGGGTTTAATGGTGATTTTGAAGATTTGGAAGCAAAACCAAGTAAGTTATGCTTTAATCATTATGGGTATTGTAAAGGAAACTAATATGAAGAGTAATTTGAAATTGGTGAATAGATCATGAAATTTATATGTATGAGTCATGAGTGATGGAATGTTTATGTTAATGTCTTGCTTTTGTATATGTGATGATTAATGATTTGTAAATTAATGTAGAGATGATTTAGAGTTAGAATGAATTCTTAAGAGATGTAGAATGAAGTGAAGAAAAATTGATTTATGAATAGATATTGTTATGTTATGTTTTTGATGGATAAAAACGTGGATCATTGATTTGTTAGACATGGATTGGATTGAGATTTGAAGTTAGAGAAAAGGCAAGTATAGTGTCTTGAAAAGGGAAGAACTAGGATGAAAGTTTAGAGACAAAGTGAATGGTGTATAAAGTATGCTGGAGAAATATTAGCTGTGATTTTTTTCAATGAATATGCTTATGTTGTTGAGCCATAACTTGTTCTATAGTTATCCAAATGAGATGATCTTTGATTTGGATTAAATTAGAGACATAGGGCTACATTTTGTATGTAGATGTCGAATTCAAATTCTATCATTTGAAGTTTCCAATTTCAACTTGAAGTTCAGTACCAGGTATAGGGAAAAAGTGCAGAAAAACTAGATACATATTGGGGTTTTGTTCTGTTTTTCTTAATGTATTAATGTGAATCTTTTTAGGTGTTTTAGTGATGATTTAAAATGAGTATAAAGCTAAAGAGAGGGATTAATTTGGTGTCTTGAAATATGAAGGACCTAGGTGATAGTTAGAAGTGAAATGAAGTTGAATATGTGCAGAAAATTGATGATGAATGCATATATATGTGTATATTCTGTTATTAGTGTTTATGATTGATCATAGGCTATAATTTGGTTATGGATGATTTTGAGTTGAAAGGGAGTTAGAATAATGGATAAATGATGAGCATTGAAGTAGAAATGATAGATTAAGCATAAGGAATTGAATGTTGTAAGTAAAGAGTTAAAAATATTTTGATTTGAAACTTCCATGAGTTTTCTGTACTGATATAAAGAGTTTTTGACAAAGTTTTCTTTCTTTAAACTTTCCATTGATATAAAGTATAGAATTTTTGGACATTGGAGTAGAGAGATATGACTACTAGAAGTTTGTGATGCTGCACGGGATGGACATTGGGGACAGTTACATTATTTTGAAATTTTGACCCTTACAAAGGCAAAGTTTGTTTTCTAAATCTTCATGGAAGTTGTAGGTCTAGAAGTCCTCTTTGAAATGGTCTTTGAATGACCTTAATCCAATATTTATATTAAAAGTTATGCCTTTTTTTACCGAACAGGTCTGAAGAAGAAGAGAAAAGGGAGGAGGAACGAAAGACGCGACCACGATCGTGCGGCCGATCGTGCTTATACACGATCACAACCCATAGGTCCTCCCCCTAGCCTAAACATGTCCTGCTATTTTGGCCATAACTTTTGTCATCCGATCTCTAAATGCTCTGATTTTTGAAGCATTGGATTCATAACACATTCCTCTATCTCTCCAAAAAAATTTGTAGCTTTTGGTTTTGATTCAAAAAAGATTGATTGAATCAAAATAAAGGTATATTTTACTAAACATATTCCATTATTTTGATGATATATTGATTTGTAGGATTCCAAATGAGATTAATTTTAATTTGGAATAAACTAGAGATATAGGCCTACAAATTGTCTCAAGAAATCTAATTTTGATTCTTTCTCTAAGATATTGAATTTCTGGATGGAAGTTGTACATAGTACACTGTTATTGAATGTGAATAAACCAATAATGTTATAGGTATATTTTCCAAATTACTAAGCCAAATTGAGTGATTTTTGAGTCAATGGAAAGATAAGACATAGAGGAACACTTTTCTAGAAGAGAGTTTGACCAAATTACCTCATTTTCACCTTCTGATTGAACGTAAACAGTAGACTAGAAAGGGGTGCCTTGGAAAAATCTGAAAGTGATTCAATGAATTATGAATTGTGATTTAATGGTTTTATTGATCTATAAACCTAAGTATAAATTATATTTAGGTGATTTTTGTTATGGGATTGATTTTGTGATGAAACTAATGGATAAGTACCTGGGATTGTCATGAAGAAGCATTGTCATAATTCGTTTCATACATGTGCATTATTGAACCATTACAATTGTGCAAAGTTGTAACGTGTGTGAAATGTGTATTGCATAAATGAACTGTGTAGGTGAGAACGTCCACATTTAGGCGTTTCCAAAATTTAGAAGTGAATGTTAAATTGGAGTGTATTGTGAGTAGACCAAGACGGTCTCATTCCACAGTTTCTTTTGTTTGATTTTTTGAAATTGATTGATTTCTAAATGATTATGTGAATGTGACTGACTGTGTTGGTTTCTGGATAGAAGGTCCGATGAATGTGTCGTATGAATGAAATATTGAAGTGTTCATTGAATGTGAATTGGATGAACTAAGTGTATGCAATTTGATTGTTAAATATGTTCTGAAAGTGCATTTGCATTTAAATGAAAAATGATACTCAACTCTAATGTTGAATGTCGGTTTACCATCCGATGACATGTGAATGTGAGTGAATGTGGATCATGCAAATGTCATTCATGCATTTCATTTCATGAATGCATGAAACATAATGGTTGTTGTGACCAGAGTCACTACCGAACAGAGGTTTAAGCTCAACGAGTGAAAATGAGCCTCGAGCTCAAAAGTGATTTAGAGCCTCAGGCTCAACGTTTAATGAGCCCTGTATCTCCAAGTGGATAAGGGATAGTTATCAATGATCCCTTTATGGGATAGTTATCAATGAACCCTATATGGGACAGTTTAGGTACTCAGTCACAACAAAGTAACAAATGAAAAGTGGGTCTTATGTCCACTGCATATGCATAATATGAATGATTATATCTATTGAATGTGAAGTGTGAAGCATTGTGAATGTGAATATGTGTTATGTGACTGAGTGAGCCATCGATGATGGTCACTCATTGAGTTCGCAAAACTCACCCAAAATTTGTAATTATTTTTTAAGCTTGAAGAGTACCCCATTAGACAAACGGGAGTTATACCTACGACATGCAAGTAAAAGATAGAAGTTGGGATTAGTTGGCGTCTGCATTAGTATTTCCTTTATTTTGTATCAAATTAAGTCTTCTGCAATTATTGTAACTTATGTATTCGAATATTTCTGTTTGAAATAAATTTCCAAATCGGAAATGTTTGTATATGGTTTTTGTAATGTAATGGAATTTTGGTATTGACATAATAATTATGGGTGTTTTGTTTCTGGAATGGGACCTAGTGATAAACAAACTACTGTTGATTTGAAAAAAAATGTTTATGGAATAAAGTGGGCCCTAAATTAATTACTAATTTTTGTGTATTTGATTGTATCAAAAAAAAATTATATCGAGTTTTGAGTGATTGAGTGTTTTAGTACGCCACCCTCATGGGGCACGGACTCAGAGATTGCCCATCGATGTCGGGTTCGGGTCTTGCGGGAGTGGAGTGCTACATTTATGTGCTATCAGAGCCCAGAATTATTATCTTATATGGGCGTTTTCTGAAATATGTGTCAAGATATATGCATTTTTGTCATGTCATAGTAGACAGTAGTAACTAATCCCTAGTCTGAGTTGCATTTTTATGAGTCAAATGCATGAGCATTTATTAAGAGTTTGAGTGGATAGAAATAATGAGAAAAATGATGATATGTTAGAATGTGGAAAAAAATGGGAGTTGTGGATATCTTAAAATAAGAAAAGTGTATGGTTCAATATGACAAATAAAAATTTATCTTTTTTGTATTGGTGGATGTATTATAGAATACGAAATCAATGTTATACTAGGGTAATATATCCTTGAATTTGGGATAGATATGAATATATTGTTGTAGATTGATAGAGGAAAATAGAGATATGGTAGAAAAGACATGATTTAAAGTGTATAAACAAATTTGGGTGAGAACATAATTTTCTATGGCCTGGAGAGGTCAAACTTTGACTTGAAATGAATGTTGGATAAATGTGATAAGAGTTATGATTTAGTATAAGAATATGTTTGTGAAATTGAGATCAGAATTTTAGGATGATTATGTATCTATGATTCCGAGTTGATTGCGAACATATGTATGTAAGATGATATATGGTAATTGGAAGGTGAGATGACGATAGCAATACATGAAAAAGTTGTCAAAGTTAAGTTGATTTGCCATTGTGAGTGCACATATGATAATAGGAATACCATGACAAGTGAGAATATTGAGAATATATGTATTATATATGTGGAGATAATATAAGAAGCAATATATTACTTATTGAATATTGTTAGTCATTGTTCCCATAGTTCAAAGTCTAAGATGAGTTGAAGTAAGATCTGAAAATGCCTATATTGATCAATTGGGAATGAATTGAGATTGTTAATTATGTTACTATATATGATGAATTTGAGGAAAAAGAAGAAGGGCACGATTATGGCATAATCCCCATGATCGAGGACAAGAGCAAAAAGAGAATTGTTAGTTAGAATCAAATAAGATTAAGGTATCTTTAGCATAAGCTATTAATTGGTTAATTGACATAAATACATCTCTAGATAAGATGTAATGATTTTGGTGGTATATGCCAAGGTATTGGAGTAAATGAATTTGCTTATTGCCTTATTGATCTTTTTTATAAAGGATGTTCTTATCATATAAGTTATGGTATAAATTGATCTTATTAAGATATTATGAAAGGTTGAAATTGAACTTCTTAAGGTATTAAGAATCACTGATAAGTAATAATGGAAAACAGTTGATTGATAAGGATCACATGAACAGTACTGATGATAGTAGCAAGAAATCTTCTTTCAAAGAAGAATTTCCCTAAATTAAGGTTAAGTTGATCAGACGATTCAGTTTAAGAGTGAATAATGAGGAAACAAATCAGAAATGACTATGAAATGAATCAAAAGTGAATATTGGAGTCATATCTCTAGCGAAGAGTCAGGCATAAGAGGTAGAATATGCTATTGAGAGTATACACATTTTGTTTGATGTGAAGTATCCAATTATATGATTGGATTACTGACTTTGAGGAGGCATTATTGCTAATGTGAGAAGGATTTAGGTCCACATTATATTCTATGTAAATATGTTCGGGAGATACAAATTATATTTGATGAATGTGTTACCAACACCGGAAGTTATGATTGCAAATAAATTGAAATGTGTGGAGAAACTAGTATGAATGGACAAACATTAGAATAAGTCAATGTGAAATTAGAAGAAATCAATGGAAAGGAGAAAATCATTTAAGAAAAGAAGTCAATTGAGAGACTGAAAATAACATGTGATGATATTACCTCATTTGAGGAATTAGTTAATTAAAGAAATATGAGAACAAATCATGGGCAAAAGGAGTTTTGGGCTATATCTGTTGGAGTTAACAATGCCCCGATAGTAGTATGGTATTAAGGAATTAAAGTGTTCCAAGCAAAATTGGATCAATGAATGACTATGATCATAGAGGATAATTGGAGTGTATTCGAAAGATGGAGCGAATATTTTGAACATTGAGATTAATCTTACATATCGTTGAGGTAGGAACAATTATATGCCAAGTTTAATAAGAGTGAATCTTAGCTTGATCGAATAAAATATTGGTTCGTATAGTATCTGAATATGACATATGGGAATACCTAAAGAAAGTCGAAATAATGAAGAAGTGAGAAACTCCAAGGAATATGAAAGAGTCAGAGTCCTTTAGAACTAGTTGTATGTTGGATATTACTAGAGATTGTTAAGGGTTTTTACTGATCTAATCCCGTGATAAAAATGTTTGAGGAAAAAAAATGTGTAAACCGTATCAGTGATGAATATAAAGAGAAATTTGAGGAATTATAACACCGATGTTAATAATATCATTTGGAATTGAAGATTATGTGGTATATCATAAGGTTTCACATTAGAGATTAGTATGAAATCCAATGCAGCATAATAAAGTGATTTTGTATGCATAGAAATAATTAAAGTCCCTTAAGTTGACTAATTGATACATGATTTAGAACTTGCTACAACAGTGATTACTTTGAATGTTTGGAGGCATTATACGTACAGTGAAACATTTTGGATCTATATATAAATATACAAATCATAAAAGTTTGAGGTAGTTATAGAGTTTGAAGAATTGAATATAAGGCTGAGATAATGAATAGAGTTAGTGAAAGATTTTGATTAAGCAAATGAGTATTATTTTGTAAAGCTAGTGTCGTAGATGATGCAAAAAAAATCCCAATAGCAGTGAAGCATGAATTCAGATATTGGGGTTACCAAATCTAGAAAAATAAAGAGCATAGAATTTGGGCAAAATAAAGTACTTCTAGTTATTGAAGTTAAAGAGCAGTTTTACGTAGAAAGTTCATAAAAGTCTAAACTAAGGATCCAGAATTGTGAATTTTATTGAGGAATTGAAAATTGAATATGAATTTTGAGTCCGAATAAAAAAAAGTGTTACCTTGTGATCGAAATGAAAAGGATGTGTACCCGATAAAAATCATTGAGTAAAGATGTGGTTAGAGAGAGCGTGAGTAACAACCTAAGCTATACATCTAAATAGGAATGTGTTGAAACCACATTTAGTGGCAAAGAATGTAGAACCAAGTGACTAGATGCTTGAATTGCCAACAGTTTTAAATCTTGAGAATATGCTTAAAGCTTATATTTTAGAGTTCATAGGAATGTGAGATTAATGTATAGTTCAAATTGTCTACAAGCATAACAATTGATATCAAAGTGACATCATTAGTATATTATATGAGGCGTTGTACGAAAAAAATGAGTCGTTCGGGGCCTTAAAAAATGATTGAAGGATAAAATTGATTCGAGATACTATTGATGATCAAAATGAATCTGTAGTAGGAGTTAAGTGATCCAAGAAAGATAAATGAGTTTGATAGATCAACATCAAGGTTATGGAATATCGTGAGATAGACAAAAGAGTTAAGCGTACTATTACTAAAGAGCTGTGAAATATCAAGCGAAAGATGAAATACTTCGAAGAGTATCACCTTACCAAGGTGTGCTTAGATAAAAATCAAGATGTGCTCAGATTTGGAAAAAGGATAAACGAAGCTCAAATTGTATTGGTCCATATGAAGTTGTTAAGAGCATAGGACGAATGACTTAAAAAGTTGTAATATCAATAAGGATGTTTTAGAATTATAATGTGTGATATATGAGTATGTTAAGAAATAATGATATGACTGATAGAAATACATTGACAGCTTACGAAGTGAAAAATTGTGAGTAATCTGATATATATTGATGAAATAGTTAAGATAGCATGATATCTAAAATGATTGAGAGACCTATTGAGTCTATCAACTGTGGTCATTTAGAAGAAAGTATTCGAGTGGTGAAGTTAAATGGAAAACGGAGGATCATATGAGGAATTAGTACCCCTACCTTATTGATCAATCAGATATAAATTTTGAGGACGAAAATTTTTTTAAGGAGGAGAGAGTTGTAACATCCTTTTACCCATATTAAGGCTAAAATAGTAAATGTGATAGATTACTGAGAAATTAGGAAAACACATCTCATGCTCATGCATTACGCAAGATTCACATACACATGAATATTGAATCTTTGCACATAAAGATAATTGTACATGCATTCATTGACAATTTTCAGGTCTAATTGTTTATATATGTGAATATATTGAGAAATGTGGTTTTTATATGTTGAGAATTGGTTTGGAGGGCATATTTAGTGAAGTAGAATTTTTAGTGAATTGTAGGAAACATTTCTGAAAATTTGGGTATTTTTGGACTAGGAAATTATCAAGTGGCAAAACTATTAATAAATGGTAGTAGAAACTTCTGTCCAATGGCAATGGAAATTTTGATAAGTGACTTTAGGATTTATTTACGAGTGCTATTGAAATTTGGGAGACCATTGGAGTAGAATTTGGTGATAAATGGATTAGTAGATTAAAAGACCATAAAGGGACCTTGAGAGAGTGACATGTGTCACTTGCCACACCACTTGTTTAACCTACGAAATTCTTAAGTGAAAGACCCATATTTATGGTCTTTCACTTGTCTTTTACGAGACATACTCCACTTCTCCATCTTCTTCTTCTTTGCTTTATCTTCTTCATGTGTTCTCTTCCTCACTCACGATACCTCACTCTCACCCTCATCATGTTGAACTTTGTCGAACTTTTTCACTTTACTTCATTAAGAATTATTGTCCTCTTCATTTCTTACTAAACACCCAATGCTACCACCCTAAAGTGATGATGCACGTGTAAGAGAGGGAAGCTAGGGTTAAGTGAGATCTTGAAGAGTTTAAAGGATTGGAAGCAAAATCAAGTAAGTAGTTTATTAAATATCATGGGT
>JAOSBK010032664.1:0-10776 GCA_027568895.1 Erythroxylum shatona | reverse complement strand
ATGAGTTTTGTTTTTGAAAATGTTTTTGCTTATTATTCAGTTATAAACATGTTATCCACGAGCTGTAAAGCTCACCCTCCCTTTCATTCCTATCTGCAGGTATCGAGCAGGAGATTGGATGAAAGAAAGTCAAGACATCCGTCTATTTTTGCATATGTTGTGTTTTGAGTTAATTTGTTATAAGACTTAAATCTTAAACATGTTGAGAATTTTGGGACTCTTATATCCGGTATATTCTGGAGTTGTCTTTTTGTATTTAGATTCGGATTCTGAGATTGATATTGTATTGTGGCTTGAAAATGCCGTTAAGGTTTGTAATGTATTTATTTTGGAATGTGAATAATGAGTTATGGATTTTGCGTTTGGAATTGATATATATATTTAATGAATGTGAATGTGACTGTATATGATTATGATTCGATTGTGTTTGGATTCCGGACAGGAGGTCCGAAGATTTTAATGATTGAGAATTATTGAAGTATTATGGGTATGAATATGTATGATTGTATTGGGATTCTGGACAGGAGGTCCGATGAATTGTGTTAATTGAGCTGGAATTATAGAAGTGCTATATTGTGTATGAATTGTGGATTTATGGATATATGTATTAAGTGTCTATTGGCAAAAAGAAAAGAATAATAAGTTTTTGATTAAATTGATGAGTTTTGATTGATGTTGAAGAGTTAAATGTATTAAGGGTATGGAATTGATGAATTCCAATTTGTAAAAGTGTATTGCTTTGAATAAAGATGAACTAAATGAAAAAGAAAAAAATTTATACCGGTTTCGGATTGATTTAGTCTTGGATTCCAACGCTAGTTTTCCTAAGTTTTTGCGTTTTCTCGGATGTCGGAAATTTGTTTCAGTTCGATTGAACGGTTTGTTTCCTTCGTTTTTGCTTTCGACTTTTGATCCGATTCGATTCATTTTTGATTTCGTTTCCGCACGCTTTTGATCCGATTTGCTTTTCGATTTGCTTTTGGCCCACTTTCGTTTAGGATCCGTTCTTTCATTTAATCTGCCCTTCGCTTATGCTTTTGATTTCGCTTTCTGCCACTTTGTTTTCCAATTTATGTTTCCGTTTTCAATTCTTTCGCTTTGTGATTCCGTTTTCCGTTTTTTCGGTTGGGGTCCGGTTCCGAAATCGGGTCCCAATATAAAGCATATTAACAAACCACAAGAGCAAAAGTACATGCTAAAGTTGCTATGGATTTTACTAATCAATTCACACTCTAATTATGACTAAATAATCTTAAAAGCAATAGAAAACAAGAAAATTTTGGATTTTGTTCGATTAATTTTGAAAACCACTTAAGAAGTCACGTAAGCTGTGATTAAGCTCAAAAACATGCATTTAAACTAATGTACCATATAATACCCCCACACTTGAAACTTGCATTGTCCTCAATGTAAAATTAAATGTCAGAAATGGAGTAGCTAACAAAAATAACATATGCAAAAATGTAAAAGACAGAAATTAACTCCCCTTAGGTTGCCTCTCAAGTAGTGCCTTTGTTTAATGTCGTTGGCTCGACCTCCGGTTGCGTGCTTTAAGTGACATCCGTCACATCCTCTAGCATCAACACCTCCAAATCCTCCTTTTCGAAGCCCTCATAATACGATTTTAAGCGATGACCATTCACTCGGAATGTCTTGTCAGTTTTGAGGCTCCATATCTCCACTGCACTAAAAGGAAAGACATGAGTGATAACAAATGGACCAACCCAACGGGAACACAACTTACCAGGAAAGAGTTTGAGTTTGGAATGATATAGTAACACTTTATGGCCCATTGAGAAACTTTTCCTTGAAATCATCTTATCATGAAAAGCTTTCTTCCTCTCCTTATATATCACTGCATTTTGATATTACTCATTCCTCATCTCCTCTAACTCCTGAAGCTGCAACTTCCTATGCACTCTCGCATCATCCAAGTGCATGTTGTATCTTTTTATAGCCCAATACGCCTTATGTTGTAATTCCACTAGAAGATGACATGGCTTTCCAAACACTAGCCTGTACGACGACATTCCAATTGGTGTTTTGTAAGCCTTATGATAGGCCCACAATGCATCTTCTAGTCTTACGCTCCAATCCTTCCTATTGGGTTGCACAGTTTTCTCCTGGATTAACTTAGTTTCCCGATTCGAGACTTTAACTTGCCGATTGGATTGTGGATGATAAGCAGTAGAAACTTTGTGCATGATATGATATTTTCTGAACATTGCTTCCATCACCCTATTGCAGAAGTGGGTTCCTCTGTCGCTAATGACGACTTTCGGTATCATGAACCTAGAAAGAATGTTAGCCTTAACAAAATCTGCAACAACCTTAACATCATTAGTCCTAGTGGCTTTTGCTTCTACCCATTTAGAAACATAATCAACTGCAGACAATATATAAGTAAAGCCAAAAGATAGAGGGAAAGGTCCCATAAAATCAATGCCCAAAATGTTAAAAATTTCACAGAAAAGTAAAGGGGTTTATGGAAATTGATCCTTACGGGACAAGTTACCTGACCGTTGGCATTTATCACATGATTTGCAGAAGGTATATACATCTTTGAACAATGTTGGCCAATAGAAGCCACTCTCCAAAACTTTCTGAACTGTCCATTTTACTCCAAAATGTCCTTCGCAAGCGTACAAATGACAGAAGGCTAAAATTGATGATGATTCATCTTTCGGTACACTCCTTCTGATAACTTGATCTGCATAGTGCCTCCAAAGATAGGGGTCATCTCACACGTAGTACTTTGCTTCACTTCGTAGCTTATCCCTTTGATCTATAGACAAACCATCAGGTAATTCGTTAGTTACTAAAAAATTGACGATGTCTTCATACCATGGTGGTGTTGCATCGCCCGAAAACAATTACTCATCCGGAAAGCTTTCTCATAGAGAGATATCATCTGCTTCCTTTATCAAAAGACTGAGATGATCTGCCACCACGTTTTCTACCCCCTTCTTATCTCTGATCTCTAAGTCGAATTTTTGTAGGAGGAGAATCCATCTGGTTAGCCTTGGTTTTGCATCTTTCTTATAAGCAAGTACCGTATAGTTGCATGGTCAGAATAAACAATCACTTTAGAACCAAACAAATACGATCGAAATTTTTCTAAAGTAAAAAACACAGATAACAATTCTTTTTCAGTAGTGGAATAATGCAATTGAGCTAGATTTGAAGTCCTTGAAGCATAGTAAATGGTATGCAAAGCTCTTCCTACTATTTGCCCTAGAACCGCCCCCATTGTATAATCGCTCGCATCACACATGATCTCGAACGGGAGGTTCTAATCTGGCGGTTGAATCACCAGTGGGGATGTCAGAAACTCCTTAAGTTTGTTGAATGCTTCTTTGTACCTCTCGTCGAACTCAAAGGAGACATCTTGTTGAAGAAGATTGCATAGTGGTGCGGCTATCTTCGAAAAATCCTTGATGAATCTTCTATAAAAACCTGCATGTCCCAGAAAAGAACGCACTTCCCTCACAGTAGAGGGGTAAGGTAAAGAAGAAATGATATCAAAAGAAGATCCATACACACTAAAATCATCCATGAATACCTCAATAATCTTCTCAACATATTCAGGAAAAATGCTCACTATACACCTTTGGAACGTGGTAGGTGCGTTACACAATCTGAATGACATCCTTCGGTAGGCAAATATACCAAATGGGCATGTAAATGTGATCTTTTCCTGATGTTCCGGTGCAATCGAGATTTGAAGATAACCTGAAAAGCCATCTAAAAAAAAATAATAGTCATAACCAGCAAATCTCTCAAGCATCTGATCAATATAGAGAAGAGGAAAGTGATCTTTACGAGTAGCAGCATTAAACTTTCTATAATCAATACATACTCACCACTCGGTTTGCACTCGGGGGGGGGGGGGAATCAACTCACCTTCCTCGTTTGTCACAAAAATGATTCCAGACTTCTTTGGAACTACCTGAATAGACTTACCCACTTACTATCAGAAATTGGGTAGATAACCCAAACATCGAGAAGCTTCAGTACCTCCTTCTTCACAACTTCCATCATTGGAGGATTCAGCCTACGCTGAACTTGCCTTATAGATTTTGCATCATCCTCCAACAAAATGCGGTGTATGCATATGGAAGGGTTTATTTCTTGGATATCTACGATGGTCCACCCGATGGCCTTCTTATGCTCCCTCAGCATTCGAACCAGCCTCTCCTCTTGTGTTGAAGTCAACTCCGCTGAAATGATAACTGGGATAGTCTGTTTATCTCCCAAATATGCATACTTCAGATGTGTAGGGAGTGGCTTCAATTCCAATTCTGGGGCTTGCATATCAGAAGGTAACAAATTCTAGCAAGCTTTAGGTAATTGAATAGAAGCCAAGTCATACCTTTTTTAAGAGCTTTTTAATGAGTCCAAGGCGGCTATCATTTTCACAAGCTCCTCTCCCATCTCAACATCAGTGTTGGCTTCTACTTTCATATCCTCAGTTAAAGCTATTTCCAAATGATCCCTGTAACTTAATTTAAACATTTCTTGCACCAAAGGATCGATCACATGAACAGAAAAAACACAATGATCATTAGGAGGTTGTTTCATGGCATCAAAAATATTGAAATGAATTAGTTCCCCATCAAATTCCATTGTAAGAGTTCCTTTACGAACATCTATCTTAGTTTGAGCCGTATTAAGGAATGGTCGCCCCAACAAGATAGGTATCGGATTGCATGAGGTGTCATCATTCATATCCACAACATAAAAATCTGCAGGGAACACTAACTCATTCACCTGCACCAAAACATCCTCAACCACACCATCAGGATAAGCATTAGTGCGATCAGCCAATTGGATGACTACATTTGTTTTTTTTTCAAAGGGCCTAAATTCAAAGAAGCATAAATCAAATGAGACATCACATTAATAGAAGCACCCAAATCCAACATTGCTCTACTGATCATAGTATTACTAATTTTGCAAGGATCCCTAATGATTCCTAACTCCATTCTAACATCACATTCACTCAAAATCTTCCCAAATTCAACTATTCTAGTACAATATCACTTCAAATCAACTCAACTACCAAGTTTATTTCATTAAACTCTCTAATCTCTACTCAAATGCTTCATCACGTGCAACAAATTCTCATCATTTACTATATTTGTCCCGTATACATCCTATGGAAAATTACTAACTTATAATGAACATATCTCTCAACTCCGATATCCAAAAATTTCATACTTTATATCGTTGGAAAGCTAGAAAGATAATATACAACTTCTATGTAGACAACTTTATCTAATTCATCCTATGTCAATATAGTTTTTCTCCTGAAGTTAGAACACAAAATCTTACCCTATGAAAACTTGAAAAAGCAATATACAAACTTTGAGATTCATGAGCAAAAGCGTAACCATATTTCATTATCATCAAAAGATAAGGGTTTTAAAAGGCTTTAATGGGCATACCGAGACACAATACAACATATCGCAAAATCCCAAAATACAAAGGGTACTTGAACAAATAATACTTGAAATGTGACTAAAGCCTTATGTTTACAAATTCTAGCTTGAAATACAAAAAAATGCCTAATCGGAGTGATGTATTGACTCTTGACTACTCAATCTCTTGCTCATCACTTGGAGATGAGGAAGAATGGGGTGAGCTTAAAAGGTCATGGGTAATAGTTTATGACGGAGAATAAGCAAAATCATTAAAATGTTCATTTGTCTTGAAAATTCATATTGAATTCATGAGATGCATAGTTCTCAAATTTTCAACTAAATTCACAGTTCTAGCTCAAAACTCATAATTAAAACATCATCATATAAACATATCATAAAAATTTAAGCATTAAAGTATAACACTGAATTATGCACCATTCTTAACAATTCAAAGATGCAATGCACAAACAAATGGCCGAGGGTTCTATGGAATGAAATTATGAAACCAAAGTTTGCACCATGAACAAAATGACTCCATTTTTTCGGAACTCATATGTCACAAGCGGGCAGCCGGGAGAAGGTTCTTGTCAATAGGAACAAAATGATTCCTCTCTTACTCATACAAAAGCACATATTCATGGTCAAATCATTCATAAAATGCTTAGACTTCCATGTTTTTTCCTCTTTTCATTTATACAAAATGCCATGACATTTTTCAAGGCATAACATAAAATGTTTCAATGCATTTCCATCTTCATTTCACAATTCGTCAACAAAATTCATATACCAAACATATAAAGATTTCTCAAATCATTCAAATAGAAATCATGCAACATTTATAAAACAATTAAAATCATTTAATTTTCTTGCTTTTGAAAACATAGTCATGACCCACTTTAAATTTCCTTGCCTAATACTTGCTCAAAGATGCCTCTCCTCTTGCTTCTTTTGCCTTTCTTGATTTCCTTCATCAATGGCAAATTTTCCCATTCAATAGGGTTACAATTGAAGACTAATAAAGCACATTCACTAAAATTGATTCTAGGATACTTAAACATATGCATTTCCTAAGCTTCAAGAACCAAAACCTTTCCAAAAATCTAAAAGATTAAGTAAGACCTTACCTTGAATCTACCAAATAATGAGTTTCTTAGCTCTAAAGAAAGCTCTTCTCTTCCTCTACCTTTTTCTCTTCTTGAACAACCTCAAAATCTCTCTAGAAAGCTTAAAAAAATGAACACTAGCTTGTTTTCTCTTCTTTTCTCTCCTTTCTCCTCTTCTCTTCGTATTTTCTCTCTTCTCCTCTCTCACTCAAGTTGTTCTCTTCTTCAAATGCAAGAAAAACATTTCTTGTTCCACTTATATCCTCAATGAGTCTAAAATGTCCATTTTGCCCTTCCTTTATGCCTTATGGCTCTTTATCCTTAAGTGAACTACCAAAAATGCCCTCCATACTATACACTCTTACTAATTTAATTCAACCAGCCTATATAATAAAATCCTACTAACATTTACATAATAATTAACTCCAAAAATAATCTATCAAGACCTTAAATTTTATTTAAATCATGCTTAACTCAATAAAAATAAAAATAATTTTGGGGGCCAATAGAGTATGTTGTTGCTTGTAAAGCAGTAAAAAAAGCAGTCTAGCTTTGTAAGTTCCTAAATGATTTGGAGGTAGTTCCTAGGGCAGGAAAGACCATTACACTTTATTGTAATAATAGTGGGGCAGTGGCTAATTATAAAGAACCTTGGAACCATAAAGCTGCCCGTAAAATAACCTATAAAATGCAGAAAAACGATCATCAATTTTATCTCAATTTATTTATAAACAATTTTAATCACAAGAATTACAATCATTAATTAACTCATCAGAGTTTTAATAGACACTTGGGCCTATTACAAAAATGAAACACGTGTAGTCGTAATAACTTTAGATTTCAAGATCATTTTCATTGACATTGTATAATAGTCATAGTATCTGTAGTCATCGAACTAGGTCCGACATTCAACTTTTCAGTTGAGAATCAGAATGTTCAATTGGGTAGTCTCATTCGCATACAAGTAGTACTACTAATATTGTTTGCACGCATCCAATGCCTCGGACATATATTGTCTAGAATTCAGTACACAATCAGTCAATACAGTTCAGTAATGTATCAATACAGTTCAATAACATACAGAACAGAACAAATAAAGTGAGACCATCTTAGGTTACTCACAGTTGGTCATTTAAGCCTATTGCCTTGATGTTCTGGCAATATCTAGAAGCAGTTGCTCTAGTCACTCATTTATATGTAATAAAAACAATTTCATATTACTAGAGCACTTATATAACAGAATAAACACATTTATCAATTCTTCATGTATCATGTATATTCCATGACAAATTCTTAAGTATATTTCTATATTATAATGATGTACACATCAATTGCACTCCAATTGTATCGAAATTCAATCACTCATTTTCCATTTGAACTATTTTTAAAAACATTCCATTCTAGTCAACTGTATATGATCAATAAGATCAAAAAATGAAGGATTTAAGTAACACTTTCTTACAATTGTTCCTTTGTGTCTTAGGTTTCTGATGACACTAAGATCATTGAATTTGAGCCTATGTATAAGAAGTTATACCCCAAATATTTAGTTTATTCTTAAACAATAACAGAATTCTTACTTCAAATTCAGAATAGATTTTAGAATTCTTCACAGTAGAATTACAATTTGACTTCTTCAAAAAAATTGTATCTTTATGTATCTACTTTCATTTGAATCAAGAATCTCCTCATTTGGAACTCTACAAATCAAGATATAATAAAAATACTGAAGTTTATTCAGTAAATTATTCCAATTCATTCTATTCCAACAGATTCTCTCACTTTCATTCAATCAATCTTTTTTAAATAAATTCAAAAACATACCAAATTTTATGGAGAGGGATAAAAATGTGTTACTAATCTATTGGTTTATGAATCAAGTCATTTGGATATCAAGAGAAGATGTTATAGCTAAAATATCAAAGGATGTTTAGAAATAACTCTGTCAAAAAAACATTGAAGGTCACAATCATGCTACACCTGTGAAGTCATGATCAAGCAGAAGCACAATCACAGCTTTGCTATTTTTCTAGAGAAATCATGATCGTGCTTTCTCACTTCTTCTTCTTCAATGAATTTATTCTTCTTCTCTCTACTGCATTAACATTGAAACTACTCAACTTTCTCAATTCATGCAAGGACTCATTTTAAACCATCAAAACATCATTAGAATCAGTTATAGTATCCAAAAAAACTAAAGCTGCCACTTGATTCAACAAAGTCTCCAACAGTAAGAAGGAAACAAAATACTGGATAAACAAGTTAATGTTTTGGTGATGGTGTTTTTCAGTGGAGAAACAAACAACGAAGGACAAAACTTCAACTACAAAAACTTTCCTTCCTAAACGCGTGACTATATGTATTACCAAATTACTACCACATGTCACCATGCATGTAAGCCATTTTTCAATAATTAATTAGTCCATAAGTTAGACTAAAATTGGTCCAATTTCAACATTTGTCTTATTCTCCTAATACTACAAATTTCCAAAAAATCACCAAAAATTCTGAAACATTCGAAATATTACCAAACTTATCAATTCATAATTAAATCGCATTTATAATTATCAATGCATTTACCAAAATTATCAATGCATGTATAGTCATTTTAACGTGCAAAAATGTGCGTGTCATGATTAGCTCAAGTATGATATGCATTTTCTTAAAGAAATTTCATCCTCAAAATTCTTATCTAATTGATAAAAAAGGTAGGGTATGGCTTCATCATATGCTCTACCATTTCCCATTTAACTTCATGACTCGAATAATTTCTTCCACTTGACTATAGTCAATGGAATCACTTAATTGTCCAATTATATATCAGTGATCACACTATTTCCACTATTTAATCAATTACTTCAGATTATGTACAATTTCACTTTTAGTCTCAAAACACATACATATGATCACAATGACATGTCTTAACATATCTAGATGACACTGCGTGAATCTAAAACCTCTTTTATTGGTAAGACGAATTTCATATGTAAATCATCCTATACTCTCAACAATTTCATAGGGACCAATATAACCTGAGTACACCTTCTACTCAATCTAAGCACACCTTACCAAGGTGATACTCTCAGAATAATTCATCAGTCACTTGATGTTACATATTTTGTTAGTGTTAATACATTTAATTATAATGTCTATCAATAGCACTGTAATAATAATTGTTACATTTAAATCAAAGATGTACATTGACCTCATGTTTCCATCAATTCCAAATTATCAGCTTTAAGCATATCTCGATCAGTGAAGGTTGTTGGCAGTTCATACATATAGTCATTTACTTCTACATCTTTAACCATTAAATGCCATTTTGGTATATTCCATACGAGGATGGATATCTTATACTGAATCTTCCATATGAGGATGGATAACGTATACTGTTATTTATACTCTCTCTAATAATCTCTGTGCTCAATTATCTCTTTCTTGCCTATATATGTTTTATTTCAATCACAGAATATCATTTTCCAATTCAAACTCAAATTTTCATATTCATTTTGATTTCTTAGTAAAATTTATAAATTCTGAGTCCTTAATTTGAGCTTTACTAATCTTTTCATGCAGCACTGATCTTAAATTCAATAGCTAACAGTACTTTGATATGCCCAGAAGTCAACTCAATATTCTATGCTCTTCATTGCACTAGACTTAGTAACCATAAAATCTAAATTTGTGCTATTCCTTTATTGAATTTTTTGTTCAACAGCAAATAAGTACACTAGTTTTACCAAGATAGTACTCATTTGTACAATCATAGTCCTTTAATACTTCTATCTTTTGTATTAGTCTCGTATAAAATTCTTCCAAACTTAATAAGTACCTCAAACTTTATTGATTTGTATTTGTATATATAAATCCAAAATGTTTCACTATACATATAATGTCTGCAAGTTTTCAAAGCAATGGCTATTTCAAAAAATTTCAAGTCATGCATGAAACATTCATCTTATGAGACTTTAATTCTCTCTATGCATAAAAAATCATATTATTTTGTTGCAACAAATTATGTTGGCCCCCGAAATTCTTTTCTTCTTTAATAAGTATGATTTCAATTAAGTTTTGAGGTTTTGATTGATTTATTACTTTTATTGGAGGATTTATTTCTTATATTGATGGGATTAGCAGTATTTAAAGGGAAAAATTAAGATTAAGTTATAGTACAGTAGGGTGTAAGTGAAAATGAAGAAGTAAAAATGTATAAGGGCAAAATGGGAAGATCACTTAAGGTTAAGAGGTAT
>JAOSBK010032663.1:0-10785 GCA_027568895.1 Erythroxylum shatona | reverse complement strand
AGTAATGATTTCTTAAAAGTTTTGAAATCTACCGTTTTTCCAAACAAAGCATGTTTTCTTTTTCCGATCCAACACGTATAGGACCTTAGTTGCTTCAAATCTTCGTTTCATATCATGATTTTACCTGAATTCTTCTCCTTTTTGTTTATGAAGGCAATTATGACCTACAAATGTTCTTAAAGTGAATTAAATATCAAATATATAACAAAACTATAGAATATCAAGCAAATACATTAAATATAGGCATACAATTATAGTTAAATAAGCATTTATCAACTAGAACTAAATCCACTAAATCTAATAATAGCAAGATAAAAGCGTGAAGGTTTTAAACTAAGAACATCTCAAAAAACAATCACAACTAAACTAGCTCTTTTAGCTCTCTCCTTAGCTAGCTCTCTTAAAAACTTCCAAGATTGTGTAGAAATTGATATATATGTGTGTATATATATAGGGATTAGTTGCGAGTAGTATATATAAAGAAACACTGCTACCCCTAACTAATCCCATGAATCAAACTTCAATAAATCTATAGTTAAATTATATCATTTGGACTCCAAAACTCTTATATCATCAATTATTTTTATCCCATACAACTTATATCGCTTATTATATCATCAATTGTTTTTATCCTATACACCTTCTATCTCTTATTAAACTTTCACAATCTAAAAAATAAGGTTTTTAAACTACACACGATTTTTGTGTCCTTAAAAAACTCAACATCATGGAAATACACGATTTTAGTGACTTTCATGGTCAATAGACATAGTTATTTCCTCCACATACATGGTCAAGTCTAATTCTACACTAGCGTGTCTAACTTCAATCATTGTCTTCTAAATCATATACGCGTTCATCTACACAGTCATATCCATCATTTACATAGGCGTATAAAACCTTAAAATGGGTGTATGTTCTAGAAACAACTTAAACTTATCAATTTTTGTCTCGAATCTTCCCAAACTTCATATATTTTAATTTATAAAGATAAATAATATTTCTAGAGCCCAAATTTAGTAATATTGGATGAACAAATATCTAGAAAAATGTTGGTATTGTTCCAAAACTTGGAACCTTAGCTTGTCAGTTACCATAACATTCATCCCTTTATTATTATTAAAGTTTATAATGTTTTACCTTTTATTATCAATAACATTCATAACGTTATTACCTCCATTATTTTGTAACGTTCACCATGAACGTTAATGTATTTTAGTATGTCTTTATTATCAATCAATGTATGAAGCTCTGCTTTCCTTCTATATATACAATACGCTAGTTTGTTTTTCTAGCTTTTCTTCTCTTCCCTAGTTGTCATGCTTTTCATTTTCTCCATATACAACAGCTTATGCATCTCTTTTGTTTTTCTCGCTTCTCACATAGGCATCTACTTTGCTCCATACAATGCACATCTATCTGCTGCATTCTTCTTCCTCTGCTTTGTCTTTTCTTCAGTCACGGAGACAGTTCTTACTGATAAATATATGATCTTCACGTAATCTCATAGATATGATTTTCTCTTTATTTGCATCTTATTTGATTTTATTTCCTATATCTCATATGATCTTCAATTATCTCATATGATCTTCAATATCTTATGAGATACCAAAATGTGTATAAATACATGTAAATACATTCAGCAAAATACAATAGAAATACAAATAATTACATGCAAATTGTTTTTCTCTCCTTCTATTCTTTCATGGTATCAGAGCTCACTTCCGTTTTTTTACCCACCTCCCTCTGTCGTCCTAAAAACCTTTCTAATCCTCACCCAAATTCAGTATTACACAAGCACAAATCACAAACTTCAATAAAGAAATCACCCATAACCAAGATACTTGCATTACACACTTCATATATTCAACACCCAACACAGTCAAAAACTACAGTACAGAGTTATTTTCATCAAACACCTATTAGACACTACAGAAACAACACACTCCCATCACAACAATCAAAATGGCTGACCTTACCTCTCCCACTCTACCATTCAACCAAATCACAAACTTCTTAACTACACAATTAGACTCATCCAATTATCTCATTTGGCATAATCAAATTTAAGCTATTCTTATTACCTCTGACCTTATTGGATACGTCAATGGTGATATTCTCCTACCTTCTGCAACCTCAAATGATGCATCGCCAGAATACATCTAGTGGCACAAACTTGATCACCTAGTTTACTGCTTCCTCACCGCCTCCCTATCCAACTTTACCGTAAGACTTGCCATTGGATGCACCACTGCTCGTGATCTCTGGTTGGCTCTTGAACATCACTTTTTGTAGCAGTCTAGCTCCTAATGCTCCTTACTCCGATGCAAGCTTCATATTCTTAAAAAGGGGAACCTCTCCATCACTGAGTTTTTTACCATAGTCTCCAACACCGCTGATGAACGTTCTACTATTGGCGATTCCATCTCGAATGAAGACCTTGTTCTCTTCACTTTCATTGGCTTACATTTGGACTACGAGTCATTCATCATAGAGATTGAACATCATGAATTGCCCATCTCCTTTGGTGATCTTCGAGCTAAACTCCTTGTCTATGAGCAACGCCTCTTGTCCTTTCACTCTTCTCTTCCACGAGATGTTGCCTTTGTTGTTTCTTTTACAGGTTCTTCTCCTCCCAATGGACGCAGCAGCAGAAGCACACGAGGATGAAGGGGGTCACGTTTTCCAACCCTAACGGGCCATATGGATAGAGGCAGATGGATGGGCCGCACAACATTAATTTCTCCAGTAGCTCCAATAGGGCTAGTCACATCACTAACCATACCTTCAAACCCACAAGCCCATACACCTATGACCCACACTCCCCAGTCCATTATACTAACTCAAATCAAACCCAATCCAATAATTTGGCCCAACAACCAATTACCCAAATAAACCTTCTACCCAATGTCAAATTTGATGGAAATGGGGACATATTGCATCTCACTATTGGTTCAGATATTCTGAGTCTCGAAATCAACCAAACTACCCTCCACCTAACCCCACAAATCTTTCCACTGCCTTTACCGCATTAAATATTCAAGATTCTTCAAATCCTTCCTCCAGCACTCTCACTGAATGGCTTCCCAACACTGGTGCTAAAAATCATATGACACCAAATCCTCATCTTGTTGAATCTAAAATTCCGTACAATAGTCTAAATAAAGTGATTGTCGGTAATGGACAAACTCTTCCTATTTTTTCTACTGGTAATATTACTTTCTCCACACAAAGTCGTGCCCTTCACCTTAAAAATATTTTAATTATTCCAAATCTTAATGCAAATTTACTCTTTGTTGCTAAGTTCGTGAAAGATAATTCCTGTCTTATTGAATTTAATCCATTTGGTTATATTATGAAGGATCTCCAAACTAAGACGCTACTATTCACGGGATCCTTCCACAATAATCTATACCCTATCAAGATTCCACATCATTTCAATAATGTGATTGCTCTCCAAGATACGTCCACTTCGCTCTCTTTGTAGCATCAACGTCTATGTCACCCTTGTTCTACTATTATAGGTTGTCTCTTCCTTTCAAAGTTCCATCCCATGTAATGAATAATTGTACTTCCTATTTATTAGGAAAAAGTACTCATCTTCCATTTTCTTTATCATCTCGTCTTTCTATCATGCCACTATAAATCATTCATTGTGATATTTGGGGATCATCACCATTTATCTCTCTTTTTGGTTATCGCTACTTCATAATTTTCATTGATGATTTTAGTCGTTACACTTGGATTTTTCCTCTAACTCATAAAAATCAAGCTCTTTCTCAAGTTCAAAACTTTAAAACAAACACTAAAAATCTCTTTTCCACTACTATTAAAACTTTCAGTGTGATGGAGCTCCTAAACTCATCAAAGGAGCATTTGCCACTTACCTCACCACACATGATATCTTTTACCACATTTTGTGTCCTTATACTCCACAACAAAATGGTCTTGCTGAGTGAGAAATTTGACACATCACTGAAACTAGCCTTACCCTTCTCCTACATGCCTCTCTCCCTAAATCCTTATGATTTGATGAATTCTCTATAGCTACATATCTCATTAATCTCTTCCTAACACCTATCCTTCACCACAAATCCCCTTATGAAATTCTTTTTCTCCAGCCACCTGATTTATCTCACCTTCATGTGTTTGGTTGCTCCTGTTTTCCTTTTCTTGGGGCCACGCATACAAACAAACTTACCCCAAAATCTCTACAATATATTTTTATTGGGTATTTGACATAATACAAAGGATATCTTTGCATTGATCCTAACACCTCCAAAATTTATATCTCTCAACATATTCAATTTCTTGAGAATATTTTTCCATATGCTACTCTCCATTCCCTCACCCCTAACAAACTCTCTATCTCTACCATCTCTCTACCTCTACCAGTACCACTTGTTCCTTTCCCACTTAAAACCATATCAACCCCTCCACCACCTTTCCCATTACGTCAACACTAAATGATTACTCGAACACGTGATAACACTCATGTTCCTTGAATACTATCTGATTATGTCACCTATTCTACCCATACACAAACCTCCCCAGAACTCGATCCCACTTCCTTCACTCAAGCCAATAAATACCCACACTGGCTATAAGGTATATTTGATGAGTTCACTGCTCTCCATAACAATCATACCTGGACTCTTGTTCCCTCACCACCTAATGCAAATATTGTTGGATGTAAATGGGTCTTTCGCATAAAAAGAAATTTTGATGGTACTCTAGATCAATACAAAGCCCATTTAGTTGCCAAAGTCTATCATCAGACTCCTGGTATAGAACAGATACTTTCAGTCCTGTAGTCAAACCCACTACAATCCGCCTCATCATCACTATTGCTCTGTCTAAAAATTGGTCCATTCGTCAACTTGATGTCACAAATGCCTTTCTCAATGGACACCTACAAGATCCAATTTACCTGGCTCAACCTCTTACTTTTATTGATCCTCACAATCCTTCTCATGTCTGTCGCCTTCAAAAAGCCCTCTACAGTTTAAAACAGGCTCCACGAACTTGGTTTCATCGACTAAGCCAAAAACTACTTGATCTCAAGTTCATCTCTACCAAATCAAACATTTCTCTATTTATTCATACCACATCTTCTCACACCACTTTTCTCCTGGTCTATGTCGATGATATCTTGATTACTGGCTCTTCACGTTCCTTCATCGCCAATCTCATTCATGACCTAAACACTAAATTTTCCATTAAAGATCTCGGCCCTCTTCATTATTTTCTTAGTATGGAGGCCAAACACACTCCTACTTACCCAAATTAAATACACCAAAGATCTTCTCCTCCACACAGGTCTTGCTTAATCCAAACCTGCCAACACACCAATAACTCCCACTCTTCCTCTTTCCAAAAACCGTGGAACTCCTCTCCAATATCTCTACCTTACTCACCCTGATATTCAATTTGCAGTCAATAAAGTCTCTCAATTTTTTCATTGTCCTACCGACATTCATTGGACCGTTGTTAAATGGATACTTCGATATCTTCACTCCACACCCACTTTTGGTATCCATTCTACTCGACCAACCTCTCTTTGCATTCATGCATATTGTGATGCTGACTAGGCAAGTTGTCCTGATGATCGTCGCTCTACTTCTGACTATTGTATTTTTCTTAGACCAAATATCATTTCTTGGAGTGCAAAGAAACAACCTATTGTTGCCAGATCTAGTACTGAAGCTGAATACTGAAATATAGTTCCTGCTACTACTGAACTTTGTTGGCTTAAATCTCTCTTTGGTGAAATTAACTTCCCTCCCCTCACGCCTACACTTTGGTGTGATAATCTTGGTGTAACATTCCTTACTGCAAATCCAATCACTCAGACTAGCACAAAACACATTAAGATTGATATTCATTTTGTAAGAGATCTGGTTACCAACAAGACGCTATCAATTTGACATCTTTCATCAAGCCATCAAATTGCAGACATTATGATCAAAGCTTTACCTTCAACCGCTTTTCAGAAATTTCATGACAAGCTCAATGTAGCTATCCACCGTGAGCTTAAAGGGGGCTGATAAATATATGATCATCATATAATCTCATAGATATGATTTTCTCTTTATTTCTATCTTATTTGATTTTATTTCATGTATCTCATGATCTTCAATATCTTATGAGATACCAAAATGTGTATAAATACATGTAAATACATTCAGCAAAGTACAATAGAAATACAAGCAATTACATGCAAATTGTCTTTCTCTCCTTCTCTTCTTTCGTCTACTATACTTTTTGGAGTGCATCAAAGCTGGTGGAAGAAGTGCTAACCTTAGGGTTAGATCTTATTATCCTAATGCATTATAGAGGGGGAGTTTTTGACTTAAAACAGTAATTTTTACAACATCTTATATTTTAAATAAGCCGTTTTAATTTATTTATTTATGCTATTTTCACTAACAAAATATAGCTGGACTTTGTTCTATCCGTATGAATGGATAGGTGCAACATTAGTTGCATGGTTCATGGATCACAAGTTTGATACGTGTAAGATTATGGTTATTTTCGATATGTACGATCAGCATGTATACACGTATTGATTGGCTACTGCAATCAGTCATTCTTTAAGTGTCGAATGTAAATGAATAAGGTCATTTTGATAGAAACCAAAGTTGCGATCCTGCCTAAAATTTGACTCTTCCAATTGACACTGATATGTGTTGGGGATTTTTTTCCTGTTGGAGAAGCTGAGGGGCAACAAATCGAGTTAAATTCACTTTCAGAAGGAAGGCGAATAAACTCTGCAGCGGATGTAACTCCCCACATTTCTTTCCGGTCTATTGTTAAGGCAAATAGTCAAGTATCAACTATGTAGTTCAAGCTTCAAATTAATTATTGCTAACAAATAATAGGTTAATAATTGTTTTCTTTGCCATAGTTTCAATCTTCAATTTTGATTTTTTTAGCTTTCATATTGTAAAAGAAAATTTTAATTCTCATGACCATTTTTGTGCATATGTATTTCAATTGATAACGACTATTTTTTATATTTGCTTAACACATCAGGTTGAGGATTTATGAGTTCTGTTTGTAGTTTCGCCAAGAATTTTGAAATTTATTTTCAATTGCGTAGCCAATTCTCACTTCTTCTTTTATTCTTTTTTTTTGTTTGGAAATTTTGGTTCTCCCCAATGTCCTCCAGGCCTAAAGAACTATCATTAACAACTAAGCTTTTTATACTGGTTTTATATGCACTAATGGTCAATTTTGTGATTATCTGTGTTTTCACTTGAGGATTAGGTTGAAAGGAGTAGAAAAGTTATGATAATTACCTTAAACAGGATAGAATCATAATAGAGATAGAATTATGATATATTTACATGTTAGGCTAATCCTCTGACACAATTACCATGGCAATTAGACAAACTTTCATATCACTTATAGCCAGAATTCCCAACAGCTAGCCAAAAGAAGAAGGGCAATTAGGCGATGGAACTTCAACAAAACCTTCTATCATTTCCATTACCATCTTCATTGTAGGCCTGCGTAAAGGGTCCTCTTGTATGCACCAAAAAGCTATCTTCAACCATCTTTCGAGCCTCCCTTTATCACTCAATGCCAACTCGTCATTATCCACCAAAACATCCATTCTTCCCGCAACGTAGAAATCATAGGCCCAGTCTGTAAGTATTATTATTTCTTCTTCCTCCATGTCCGTCACAACATTTCTTCTGCAGCAAATTATTTCGAGTAGCACCACTCCATAGCTGTACACATCTACTTTGGACGTGACAGGCAAGTTCTTAAACCATTCAGGTGCCACATACCCTTTTGTTCCCCTCATCATGGTTCGAGTTCGACTTTGGCCAGAGAGCAACAACTTTGCCAAGCCGAAATCGGCTATCCTGGCAGATAAATTATCATCCAGAAGTATGTTTTGAGGCTTTATATCGCAATGAATTATAGGGGCTTCACATTCTTCGTGCAGGTACAATAGTCCTCTTGCTATTCCTAAGGCGATCCTAACTCGGTGATGCCAGTTCGGTCTTGGATGTGTAAAGATGAAGCTTGACAAACTGCCATTGCTCATAAACTCCATTATCAAAAGCCTATTAGACCCTTCATCGCAGTAACCAAGCAATCTGACAAGGTTCTTGTGATGAGTCCTTCCCAGTGCACTCACTTCAGCTCTGAATTCTCTCTCTCTTTCTTCAGCAAGCTTGTCAATCTTCTTGACTGCAGTCACGATTCTGGAATCAGACTTCAGGATTCCTTTATATACAATGCCAAAGGAACCTCTCCCAAGTTCTTCCTTGAATCCTTCTGTAGCTATAACGAGTTCCTTGTACGTGAAAGAACGCAGATTTGTCTCGTAAACGACAGGATCTTTTGTTTCCTTCTCAACCGTCCCTTCTTTTCTCCTGGACTTGAGCACAATTAGTGGAATAAGAAGTAGCAAAAGCAAGTTGAAGAAAGCAGAACAACCCAAAAGTGCTCCTAACGTAACTGGTTTCTTGCTCTTGCTGTTACTGTAGGAAAAAATTGGAGGAGCTTCTTTCCTAACTTTGAACAGAACTGTCGAAATTCCAATGTCCCCAGTTCTTCCATTGGAGAGTGGTAATCTTTTTTTCCAACATGTACTGCCACCAAAAACGGCAACAGCACAGGAACAGTCATGCAAGCAAGAGTCCTGGCATTGTGATTGATTATAAGGCTCCAGCCTTTCGTAATCATTTAGAGGCCAATTTACATTATTAAGCTCACTGAATTCATACACCTGTTCTGGAGCTATAGAACCATCATCTTGTCCACATCCTTGTGGGAAAGTTGGTACGCAACCACCGAAACTGTTTTGTGGATCGATGAGCACATATCCGGGTGGGCAGTCACATCTTGGCCTTGAGTTCTGCATTGAGCAATAGCTATTGTAGCCACAAGGACCGCTACCAAGATAATTGAAAATGGCAACACATATGTTTTCAGGAATAGATTGCACAAGCAACCAACTCTGACTACGATTGGGGTCCTTTGGATGAGCGTATTGAGTGAAGACCCCATTAAAATCCAATGTTGCGCGATAATAATAATTTTCTATACTAGTAGATACAGAAGTCCATCCAGGAAGTTGAGCAATTTCTCCATTCACTCTGACTATGTATAAATAAGCTGATTCGTTGAAGAGAAGCCGATTACCAGATTCAGAGTGATTCAAATCACTATTATAATAGGGAGGATACTGGAATCTGCTTGGCCATGCTATTGGATGTAGCTGGAGACTGCCATTGGAGAAGTTGAGCTCGAACCTACCCTCGGAGTAGTTGGTTTCTGTTATCCTAGAAGACAGCATGCCATCCAAGCTTAATGTTTGGCCAGGCAAGATTGTATCAGTAGGATTCCTGAAGCTCTGCCAAACATAAGTAGAACTGTTGGTACCAGCAAGTACGAAGTTGCCAGTGTCCAGCATGGCAGCAGAAGACACTGTGGCGGTCGGATTCGCCTCCCATATCATTAGGCCTTTAGGATCTGTCAAGACAAGGTTGCTCTCAGTAAGCTGAACTTTTGATCCTCTTGGCACAGGGTTGTCTCCTTTTGCATGCCAAACTATAGTCTTCTCAGAAATCTTGTTGAACCAAATGGCTAGCAGGAACATGTTAGTGCCGGCAAGTTGCCGAAAACCAAAAGCAAAATCCTCTGACGGTGATAGCCACGGAGAATCATCATTCGTTGTCAGTGATGTGCTCAAAGTTATGTTTGCCATGGACGATAAGGGTAAAAAAGCAAGGAAAATGAGGAAGAGGAAAACAAAAGAAGCCATTCTTAGCTCTACCTTTTGAGTTAGCATAAACATTGAAATAGATGCCATGTCAATTGTGTTGCAGTTAAATTCCATTTGACAATTATAAAGGAGCCGTAAGGAGCTTGAAGGGGTAGGTAATGCCTTGAATCAGTCGATTATTTACAATTTGTAAAAGTTTTAGACTAAGTCAAACATGACGGCCAGTTTGTAAAAGGTTTAGTTTGAAATGATAATAATAGAAACCTTAAAAGAAATATTAAAAATTTTGAAATAATTTGATGACTTCGGTATTTTTTAAAAAGATAAGGCTAAGCATAAGCTGCCAAAATGATTAAATTTTATCTTATAAAATGATTAAATCTTATCAACTAAAAGTAGTTTTTCTTTGTCTCGATGATTTCCAGACCTATCAAGGGTGGAAATTGATTAAAGTAAGATAAAGAAGACGCAAGCCACCACAATGCAAAAACACATAGAGGATGATCGCCTTTCTAATTGCCATTTGAGTTTTTCTGAACCCTAATTGAGAAAGACAGTCGCTGGGTCTTTTTACCCCTCTTGCAAAACGATGTCGAACCTGTATAACGTTGTTATCTTAATTATAACGTTGACGTATTAAGACGAAGATAGCCCTCTTCTAGTGCAACGCTGTCATTTGTAATCTTTTTTTTAAAAAAATTTTGTGACAATGTGGGGGAGTTATTCTCTCAAAACTTTGTTGTTATTCTCTCATTTTTTATTATCAATCTATTTTTTTGAATTATTTGAAGACAAGAGTTGGACTATAACCATTTATTAAGTAAAAAAGATCATAAAAATCTTACAAGGCCTAAAAGCTTTGGATCAAACTAAATCATATTTAGGGCTTGTTTGGTAAAGAGTTGATCAGTTCTTTTTAAAGGGCTGTTTGTTTCTGTTTTTTTTTTTTCCTATTTTTTGTTATCGTTTTTGTAAAAAGAAAAACAGGTAAGTAAAACGTGTTTGGTTTACTCTGTTGCGATTTTTTGTTTCTGAAAATA
>JAOSBK010032662.1:0-10785 GCA_027568895.1 Erythroxylum shatona | reverse complement strand
GCTTTTTACTTCAACATATCACACAAAATCCATCTTATATCTAAACCATATTTTTCATTTCAATTCAATTTCATGAACTCTCATTTCTTTATACATGAATAATCATTAACAACTTCTCATTTAATAGTCCTCACTTCTAAGAAAGGTTCGGGGCCCAACATCTTCTTCCCCCCTTTTCTTCATGCCTTTCTTCCTCTTTTTTATTTCTCCTACTTGGGAAAGGAATTCATTAATTTCCTGATAACTATCCACCTTCAATGGATCGTAACAACTCCTCCCCACATTCTTGCACATTGTAGACTTCTTTTAACTGTCCACCATTTATTTAAAAACTTAATGAAATGACGAAAGTTCCCTTGAAGTTACAAAGTGCGATCGCATTGCAACCCTCACAATCGCACTAGTGTGTAAATAGCCTAGCTCAAGGCCAGAAATCTCGAGTATGATCGCACTAAACATACTCGCGATCGCACCAGTGTGATGTTGTTCTTCTTTAAATCCACAGTTTCGGCACCATTTATTCCTCACGATTTGACCAACTTTCTCATTTTGCTCCGCTTTCCTTTCTCATTTAACAAAACATCAAAGTTGCCCAAAAACTAAACTAAACTAAACTAATAAATTTAGAACTAGAAGTACCAAAAATATATCCAAAAACATTAACACTCAATAAGTAAATGAATTCTCATCAATACTCACCACTATGCTTGTGTTTGTCCCCAAGCAAACAATACGACACAAGAAAATACAAAAATGATCAAAATAGCTTGATACTAAAGAATCTTTGCCCAACTTGACATGATTGTTAACATCCTACCAACCCCTAAATTACTAAGAATGTAGATGACGCTTCCATAAATCAACTTGCGAATAGAACACATGCAAGAGCAGTAATTAACACCAGTAACTTCATTATTAGAATAAATTATCTTTTAAGTATATGTGTATTACTAAAAACTTGTTGTTAAAATTGTATAATGAGGATGAAGAAACCTTATTTCAATCACAACTTAAGAACCTTGCTTGAGATGAAAATTTTTTCAATTAAATGCAAATGAGGAGCATACTCAAATGCACAAAACCTACTTCACTTTCATCATCAAGTGGCTACTAGCATTGCTCATGTAAAAATTTGAGGTTTTTTTCATACAATTTTTCTTATCCTGTAGTTAAAACTTCAAGTCAATAACAATAGTTATAATTATTAAGCAAAGAATCTAATATAAATAATTTTGCTAAAAGTAACAAAGTTGTTCCAGTATATGCACTGTCCTCAAATGATCATTAGTTGTGTTAATGCATTGTTAATAACTATAAGGGCATGCAGGATGTTAAAAAACTATCAAGCTAAGTTAAAGAATCCTGACATGTTACTACCTGAGTTATAAACACATAAAACAACAAAGAACAATAAGTCATTAAACATCACAAACAACCAATGTACAAGTACTTAAAAGAAAATTAAGTACGGTTTTTAAGGGATAGGAGAACCTGGTGGTGAATGTGTAGCTGATGGTACCTCCACATTAGATGCAACAAAGAATTTCTTCAATTTCTTTGCTTGGTACTATTGCTTCCTTTGAATATCCGCTATTATTGTCTCAATTACTACTAACCTGGTGCTATTTATTGTGGTAGTGTCTTCCTGGAATTTAAGCAACTCCAAAACTATAGCAGCATTAGCAACAGGAGTTGCAGATTGTGCTTCTTCTTGTTGTAGGTCGTTGCTTTCTTCTTCTTCTTTGCTAGAGACTGACTCCCTTACACCTCTATGTTTGACAGCTTCTCTCTCATGATAAGGATGTAAATTACATCCCATGAAGCTCATCGTCCATAGACCTGCAAGTATCTTTGATAAAAAACTTCTGTCGGAATGCATTTCAACGTCGTGAGGTTGAGGCCCACTGATTGATCTAATGCAGTCAATATATACCCCAATCCTAATTTGGTGCTTGATGGTCATGCCATCTACACAAACCCCTTCAACAAGTGGAAGGAGGTATAATAGGACGTGTTATTAGAAGTGCACCATAAGCCATATAACTCTTAGCTTGAGACGTTGTTACTCGCCAGCTTGCCGAAAATTGATATCACCATGAATTTATGTAGAATAATCAACGAGGCATCCCAAATGAGCAAATTGGAGGCATTATGAACAGAATAGTCTGATGAATTATGTGTAATTGTTCTCTAGAAATCCCTCTAGGAAAATTCGCCAGCTGGTTTAATCAAACCCTATTGTGCCAACCTAAGTAAATGTTTTAACATCGAGGAATCCATCTCCCACTCTTGTCCGCAGAGCCTAAACCTCAATTTTGTAAATTTATCCCCTTCCACCACTAATGTGGTGTAACATTCATATACTAGCTCCTCACAGACCTCCCATTCTCCTATAATCAAACACTACCATCCCAATTGCTTATCCATAGTTAAGAGATTATCCTTTAGACTTAGCTATGTCACCATCTCCCAATCACAGTACCTCAATGATTCTTTTCGCTTTCGCCTTTAGGTTCTTCTTTCCTACCTTATGATAGAAGAGTGGGAAAGGGGTAGAATATTGTTTCAAAAGATCCAGCATTAACTGTCAAACGACCTTGCCCTTCCTTTTAAACTTGGTTGTTGCCATCTTCCTCATTGACATTCTCTTCAATGGGTGATTTGTTTGAAGGATATTTTGAAGGGGTGGTTACCTCTCTTCTTCTTCATTCTCAAACAAGAAATTTTGGATGTTAGGGTTTTGAGATATGAATATCACAAGAAAACTCCCATAATGATGTTTAAATAGCCAAAGGAAACAGAAAGGGAAGTAAAGACTCATAAATTTATTTAGGAAACCGAGAAAAGTTTGAAATTTAAACTTACCGAATGTGATGCGATCGCACCAGTCAGCTCGCAATCGCAACCCAGAGCGTGTAGCAACAAATTGTTCCACAGTCACAATCGCACCTTACTTACTCGCGATCACGCCAGTGACTTCACCTATAAAATAGTGTGATAGCATGCTAGACTCCCGATTGCACCATTTTTATTTCTACAAACAACTTCTTAAATAAACAAACTTCTTTATTTAAACCTACACACACACATACTAATTTTAAGGTCTTTTAGCATAACCTAAACCTTGCTTTTAAGGGTTAAATTAAAAAGCCATTACCTCCTTAGGTCTATAGATAACACCTCCAAGATAAAGCTTACATCTTTGCCCATTCACCTTGAACTTCTCTCCACGTGCATTGTCAAGTTCCAAAGCTCCATTCCCATAAATAGTGGTGACTTTGAAAGGCCCACTCCATCTTAAATGTAGCTTGCCTAGAAATAACCTTAACCGAGAGTTATATAATAAGACAAAATCAACTTCCTTAAAGTGCTTATCTTTAATGTGCTTATCATGACATCTCTTGGTTTTCTCTTTGAATAACTTGGCATTCTGACAAGTTGTGAAATGTAACTCCTCCAACTCTTACAACTGCAACAATCTCTTAGTCCTCGCCACTTTGCTATCTATATTAAGAGTTTTGATAGTTAGTATGCTTTGTGTTCAAGTTCCATAAGCAAATGATATGCCTTATTATAAAAAAATATGTATGGAGTTATTCCAATAGGTGTCTTGAGAGTTGTTCAATATGCCCACAAGGCATCATCAAGCTTCATAGGCCAATCTTTCCTTATTATATTCACGGTTTTCTCCAAAACCCTTTTGAGTTCCATATTGACAACTTCCACCTACATTTGTTTGCGGATGATAGGGTATTGCCACCCTATGTTGCACACCATATTGTTTAAGCAAAAGTTCAAGTCTTGAGTTGTAAAAATGAGAACCACCATCATTGATTAAAACACGTGGAACTCCAAATCACACGAACAACCCTTTCAAGAACTTCGTTACCACCCTTCCATCATTGCTTGAGTTAGTACTGGCTTTTGCCTATTTGGACAGATAGTCTACTCCTACCAACTTGAAGTTGTTTCCATAAGATATAGGAAACGGTCCCATGAAATCGATGCCGCATACATTGAATATCTCAACCTCTAATAGACTTGATTATAGCATCTCATCTCTTTTCGAAATGTTGCTTGTTTACTGACATCTATCACATCTATGTACAAAATCCCTAACATCTTAGTTCAAAGTTGGCCAGTAAAATCTGCATTCCAAGATTCTACTCAAAGTTTTGTTGGCCCCATAATGCCATGTACAAAGCGAATTGTGACAATGAGGTAGCACAGAAAGCATCTCACTTTCTGGAACAAATCTCCGAATTAATCTATTAGCATATATTCGAAATAAATACGGTTCTTCCCAGTGGTAAAGCTTAATTTTTGTAAAGAATTTATTTTATTGTTGATAAGACAAATTGGAAGGGATGATACTTCTCACAACATAATTTACTATGTCGGGACACTATGGGGTTTCCAATTGCTAAATAAGGAAAATATGCTCATCTGAAAATTCTTCTTGAATTGGCTGATTGTCCGTTTTATTCTCTTGTTTGATTCGAGATAAGTGATTTGCCACCACATTTTTAGCTCCCTTTTTATCCTTAATTTCAATTTCGAATTCCTGCAGTAACAACACCCAACAAATTAATCTTGGCTTCCCATCTTTCTTATTAAACAAATACCTCAATGCTACATGATCCGAAAAAGATTATTACTTTTACTTTAAGGATGTATGATCTAAATTTCTCGAATGCAAAAACCACTGCCAAAACCTCCTTCTCGGTTGTTGTGTAATTCAATTAAGCTCCCGATAACATTTTGCTTTCATAATAAACTACGTTCAGTTTCCTATCCTTTCGCTGCCCTAGTACATAGCTTACAACATGATCTCTTGCATCACACATCACCTCAAATGGTAATGACCAATCGAGTGCTGCTAATACTGGTGCTGTAGTAAGAGCCACCTTAAGTGTTTCAAAAGCCTACATCCACTCAACATTAAAATCAAATGACGCATCTTTAACAAGCAAATTAGTTAGAGGTCGAGCAATTATGGAAAAATCTTGAATAAATCTTTTGTAAAGCTTGGCATGTCCCAAGAATGAATGAATTCCTTTCACATTTGTAGGAGGTGGTAACTTTGCTATCACTTCAATCTTAGCTTTGTCAACTTCAATTCCTTTGATGGAAAATTTATGCCTAAGCACTATGCCCTCATCTACCATAAAATGACATTTCTCCTAATTGAGGACTAAATTTGACTCCTCACATCGTGCAAACACCTTCCCAGAATTCTGCAAACATGCATAAAACGAATCACCAAAAATTGAAAAATCATTTATAAATATTTCCACAAAGTTCTTCGTTAAATCAGCAAAAATTGCCATTATGCATCGCTGAAACGTTGCTGAAGCGTTACATAAAAAAGGCATTCTTTTATACATAAATGTTCCATGGGGGTATGTGAATGTTGTCTTCTCTTGATCCTATGGATAAAAATTTTTGATTATAGCCAAATGTCCATCCAAGAAACAATAAAATGCATGACCTGATACTTTCTCCACCATTTGATCAATAAATGGTAATGGAAAATGATCTTTTCGTGTATTAGAGTTTAGCTTCTTAAAGTCAATCCACACTCTCCACCCCATAGCTGTTTTGGTAAGAATAACCTCACCTTCCTTATTTTCAACAACGATCATACCTCCTTTCTTCAGCACACTTAACCTTTCTTTGATACCTATCTTGGGACAATTGGCATAATTTTCACTAGAGATATCAGATTAAGGTCATTTTAAGATGGTATCGAAGATGACTTCAAAAGCTACAAATTTTATAAGGATCTAAAGATAGAATTTTCCATTTCGATGGTCAAAATAGTGAATTTATGAAAGTTTACAATGTATGTCCATTAAACGAACATACGCCCCTACCTAAAGGACATACACAGGGTCTAGAGTGTTTTCTAGACCCGTGAAGGTCCGTATAACAGACCTAATGTCTGTTTAATAGAAATGGACTAGGATGGAGGCATTTTTAGACCCAAGAAGGTCCGTTTAATGGATTTAATGTCTATCTAATGGACATATGTGACACCCCCTTTAAAGCCTTTCCAGTGGTTCCTACATCCATTCTAACATCATGTTCACTCATAATCTTTCCAAATTCTCTTCTTCTAATGCAATATTACACCTTAAACATTCAATTACCAAATTGATTGCATTAAACTCCCTAATGTCAACTTAATTGATTCATCACATACAACCAATTCTCATCCTTCACTATAGCTGTCCTATATGCCTCCTGTGCAGCATCACCACTTATAATGATCATATCTCTTAACTCCGATATCCAAAAATTTCATACTTTATATCATTGGAAAGCTAGAAAGAAAAGCTGCAAATTTCATGCAGACAACTTTGTTTAATTCACCCTAGATTAATACAAAATTTCCTATTAATTTAGAACATAAATTTTTACCCTATGAAAACTTGGAATTGCTGTGCACAAACTAGGAAGGTCATAGGCAAAAAGCAATCATATTTCATTAATGAATCTAAACAGAGTTTATACAAGCTTTCATTACAAACCATCATACACATCACTAATTTAAAACAAAATACAAAAGGGTGCTTAATGTTGATATGCCTATGTAACTATCCAAAATGTTCACTAACTTAGTACAAAAGTCTCTAACTATCTTGGAGTTTTTGATGCCTTGCAAGGATTGCTAAACATCTTATTCTGCACCTGAGGAGTGGAAAAGTGATGGGTTGAGCTATAAGGCTCAATGGCTAATATATTTACAGCCATCAGTAATTAACCACAAATTCAAGCATATATATAGATATATCTAGCAATTCAAGCATTAATCAATTTAGCTCAAAACTCATAACACATAACAAAGACTTTAGCCATTAATCATAATACTCAAATGCATCATACTTGACAATTTAAAGATGCAATGTACAAACAAATGACTCGAGGGGTCCCATAGGTATGAAATGGAGAAATTGATGTTTACACTATGAACAAAATAAGTCCATTTTTTATGTTCATATGCCACAAGCGGGCAGCCAAGAGAAGGCTCTTGTGAACTTGCACGTGATGAATGAAATGGTTCCTCTCTTGTCCAAACACAAGCAAATTTCTTATACTCAATTCAATTCATCATATATTCATATTCTCATGCTTTTTCCTCTTTTTATTTAATTCAAAATGTCATAATCTTTTTCAAGGTATAACATAGTCATCAATCATCAAGCAATTTCCAACATTCATAAACAAGTCAAATTCAAGCAATCAACATACACACATAGGCAAGAATTTACTCAATTTCACAACAATCATAAGTACATTACCCACCTATTTTGCTTGAAAATCCAAACTTAAGGTTGCCTTTCCTCTTGCTTTTGAGTAAGGCTTTCTGGATTCCCTAAAACAACACAGTTTTCATTTAATCTAAATTCAACTGAAAATTTATAAAACTTCAGAAATAAAAAATGCTAAAATTGAACTTAAACCTAACCTACCTATAGTTCATCTAAGCTAGAAAAACTAAAACCTTAGCTTAGAAATCCAAAATCAAGATCGTTTTATCTTTCTCTTCAGTCTTTCTTCATTTCCAACATAAACCCTAGTCTCTATTTAATCCCTTTTTAAACCTAGCAAGATGAAAGATGAAGACTAACCTCTAAAAAGTTGATTTCCTCATCTTTTTCTTCTTCCTTCTTCTTCCTTCCAAGCTTCTCTTGCACACTCTCACGAACTCTCTCTCTTCTCCTCTCTTCTTTCACATTTTTCCTCTCTTTTTTTCTCTCCATGTTTTACCCTCTCTTCTCTCTTTCTTTCCATGATTTCTCTTCTTTCTTACTTACTTCAAGACCATTCATTTGGTCTTTTTCCCATTTTACCCCTTATGTCTATTAAAAGTAACATCTTCTACTTCTAACTCCTTAACTAACTCTTTCTGAAAATTCAGACCTTTTTTGATCAGGTAATTGAAGGAATTTGATAACACTCCCTTATAAAAAAATGTTTCTCATTGTCTTAAGTTTCTAATAACACTAAAATTATTCAATTTGGTCCAGAAATTTGAAAGTTATACCTAAATTTATTTTTGGACTGTTCTTATACTAAAAAAATATTCTATACTCAAATTCCATCAAAAAATTGAAATTCTTAAAAACTGAATTAAGACTTAATTTCATCAAACAATTTGTAGTCTTATGTCTCTATTTTACTTCAAATAAAAAATGATCTCATTTGGATAACTAGAGAAAAATTTGTGGCTAAAACATCGAAGCATACTCAGTGAACATGTTTCAACTACATTTTCCAACTTTTAACTTCCATCATTTCACATATAACCCATCTTGTACTTGAACCATCTTTTCTACTTCATTTCAAATTCAAGAATTCTCCTTTTTCTTTACATATGAATAATCACCAACAATTTCTCATTTAATGGTTCTAACTTCTAAGAAAAGTTCAGGGTTCAATAATTCTCCCTTCTTAAAGAATTTCATCCTCGAAATTCTTGCCTGAGTGATCAAATAAATGGAGGTAATACTATCTTATGTTTTCCTTAGTCTCCCAAGTAACTTCTTCACTCGAATAATTTCTTCCAAATGAACATAGTCAATAGACTCACTCAGCCTTTCAATCACTCATTTAGTCATTCACTTTTTTAACTAATACCAGATCTTATCAATATTTCTTCACATACACATATATAATACGTTATGAATCTGAGACATCATTGTTAGTAATATTAACTCATAAGTCAATGGTTCGGTTATTTCTTAATAACTTTATATAGACCAATACGATTCAAGATTAGTTGTTTCTTTATCCTAACTTGAGCACATCTTGCCCTCAATCTAAACACACCTTGGGAATGTGATACTCTCATAATCATTTCATCCTTTGCTTCATAGTTCACATCTCTATAGTGTCAGTACACTTAACTCTTATATCTATCTCACTGTATTCTATACCTTTGGTGTTAATCCACCTAATTCACTCATTTTTCTTGTGTCATGTATTTTTCATATCTATTTCACTTATCAATAGTACCTTGAATCAATTCTGACCTTCGACCATCTTTGGCCCACACTTAGCCTTTTGCACTCCTGGGCAAATTATCAGGAAAGAAATCCAACAGTTAAACTTAATGCAAACAAACATAAAATGGATAAGGCAAGAATATGCAATCAACTAAAACAACCTTTATCCCTAATCTACCAACATTCATAGAATGCTTCGGTGCAATGAAACTAACACAAGAGACATAGCAAGATAGAAGAAAAAGAAACATAGTAGATGTCACATAAGATCCAAGTGTTTCGTTCGCTCATCTCTCAAATAGGAAAATTTCACTCAATCTACCTAGATTAGCACCTACCATAAGCTTGTTAAGATTCTACCCACTAACATACCATAAATTCATGATCAAGGGGACTTTGTAGGGTTGTAATGTTGATGAAAGGCTAATGGATGGATGAAATGGAAAAAACAAATGAAAAATGTATTGCATGGGTATTAAGAAATAACTTAAAATGAGTTAAAGTGTAGCCATCAATTGAACACAAATGTGCAATTATCAACATTCAAGACCCAATCTTTAATCTTCAATCCACCAAGGAATGCCTTATTTCAAACTTTATTCTTTTTGGCCAAATGATTTTTTCTTTTGTTTCTCTTTTTTTTTTTTTTGCAAATTTGGCATATCCTAACCTAAGAAGAGAAAAATAACAACGTCAACTATGCACATTTAATCATGAAGAATATAATGTAACTCATGCAAAACACTTGTTCCAAAAACAATGGAATGAATGAAAGTGAAGGCTCAAAGGGGTTTAAGCAAAGGTCAATTGAAATGGCTTGTGTTTGGGCAAAAGGGTTTAGAAAAGAATGCCCCTATCATACTCACAAATCTAGGTATTAATGTAGCTTTGAAAAAGAATCTATACAAGTTCTAGAGGCTAACCAAGCTAGGTAG
Source organism: Erythroxylum shatona (assembly GCA_027568895.1). Lineage (NCBI taxonomy): Eukaryota > Viridiplantae > Streptophyta > Magnoliopsida > Malpighiales > Erythroxylaceae > Erythroxylum > Erythroxylum shatona. Next base: position 839 of record JAOSBK010032662.1, on the reverse strand, counting down.
AAATCACACAAGATGAGAAAGAAAAGTAAGGCTCAAAATTCCTTCCAACAAGGTTTTATCTAAGATATTTCCTTCCTCAAATCAAGTTATACCACAAGGTTAGTAACACTGCACCAAAGGCACTCCACTATGCTAATCAACTAAGAATAAAAATTATTCAAATCAAAAACGTATTCAAACCTTGACATGTCAATGTTCACATGCATAAGCAACAAGGATTTGAAAACAAACCCAAGGACTGCAAAAGTCAAGTGCGAAGTGGGATTAAACGCAGCAAACCGTTCACAAGAGAAAGAAGAAAAAAAAAGTCAATTTAGCTCAATCAAACAAACAGTGCAAAATGATAAGGCAATAAAATGGCAATCCAAGCAGTGGCAAACAATTCAACCAAATCAATCCCTCCCCCACACTGAAAACAACACATTGGCCTCAATGTAAGAAAAATAACTATAGGCGAAATGTCAAAAGCAAGGGAAAACTAGCAAACCATAACTAAAGGAAAGAAATAACTAACACTACTTCCTACTAAAAAGGTTCCTTCCCCCACACTTATTCCGCATTATCTCAGTAGACAAATATCACCAGTAATATAACAGAGAATAAAATGATAAAGGTGGAAGGAAACAACCGTGGGATTAAGGAGGTCTTTGATCCTCATGGTAGTGCTTAAGCAGATGACCATTAACTTGTGAAACATGACCAGTAGCTTCATCCACTAGCTCTACCGTTCCAAATGAATGTACCTTGGTAACTTTGAAAGGGCCCTCCCACTTGGTGACGAACTTTCCGGGCATCAATTTTAGCCGAGCCTTGAACTTTAGAACCTTGTCACCTTCATG
>JAOSBK010032661.1:0-10791 GCA_027568895.1 Erythroxylum shatona | reverse complement strand
CCATGCATGAGTTGGGTGAACCATCGATGATGGTTTCTCATTGAGTTAGCAAACTCACCCAACATTGCAAATATTTTTCAGGTCAGTGCTAGTAGATTCATAGCTCCCGTGATAGACTCTTTTTTCCGTGTGAGCGCGTGGGCAAGAGAAGCGATGGCTCACAGGTCGGTCAGCTGGGACGATTTTCTTTGGGATGGCATAGTATAGACTTTTGTATCAGTTTCCTTTTTGAGTTATTGTATTGAGACTGTAGGGGACTGATAGACTTGTCTATATTTCCGTTAGTAATGTGAAATGAAAGATTAGTGTGTTTTTAAAAAAAAAAGAAGAGCATTCAGTGATTTACATAATTCAGTTTAATTGTATTGATGTCATGCGAGTACTTAGTGATTGTTTCGATTGTAGCACTTCCTTGCTGTGGATATGCGTCGGAACGATCCACGGACGTTCCGGTGCGTACCTTACGGTAAGGGGGCGCTACAAATCTTCCCTTCAATTCCAATTCAATAAAATCTCTAAAACTTCAAAATCACAATAAATGAAATTAATACAAATCAAGCTCAAATCTAACCTACTCATAATCTATCTAGGTTAGAAAACCCAATACCTAGTTTAGAAACCCAAAAAATCAATGAGTTCTCTTAAATCATCTTCCAACACAAAACTTCTTTCTCTCCCTACTCCTTCATTCTCAATACAATCCATTTCTTTAATAAAGTAAGAAGAAAAGATGATTACTTACCTTAAGAAGCTTCATTTCTTTTTTTTTTTCCCACGATTTTCCTCCTTCTTCCCTAGCTTCTTCGATTTTTCTTCTCTTATTTTCTTTCTCTCACGTTTTCTCTTCTCTTCTCACACTCACGACATTCTCTCTTTTTCTTCAAATTTTAAGACAACATTTTAGTTGTCTTTCCCATTTTGCCCCTCATTTAACTAGTCATTCCATATTTACCCTTCTTTTGTCTTTATAACTCACATCTTATACTTCTGACTCCTTAACTAATGATCATGGAAAAATTGAAGGAATTTGATAACACTTCCTTAGAAAAATGTTCCTCATTGTCTTATTTTTCTAATGACAACAAAATCATTCAATTTGGTTTGGTAATCTGAAAGTTATACCCCAAACATTTCTGAACTGTTTTTATACTGAAACAATATTCTATGCTCGAATTTCACCCAAAAATTGATATTCTTAGAGACTAAATTAAAACTCGATTTATTGAGAAAATTGTAGCCCTATATCCCTACTTTATCAAAAATCACCTCATTTGGATAACTAGAGAAAATGTTATGGCTAAAACACCGAAACATACTCAATGAACGTGTTTCAACTACATTTTCCAGCTTTTGACTCCCAACATTTCACCTATAACCTATCTTGTACCTAAACCATTTCTTACTTAGAATTCTTCTTTCCTTTACACATGAACAATCGCTAATAATTTCTCATTTAATAGTTCTAACTTTCAAAAAAAGTTCGGGGTCCAACAAGAGTTCATCTACCCATGAGGAGCACTATAGACATAACTTCTAGAGGATCTCTCAAGTGAAAGATAGCTGAGAAAGTAGAGGACTTGCTAGAGGAGATGGCAAATAATAGTTGTCTTTGGATGACAGATAGAAGCAGGTAGTAGTCAACTTTCTGAGATCAAAAGGGAATCATTATTATTGACTCAGTGATAACATTATAGTCTGAGATTACCAATTTAACAAGACAACTAAATAGCCCGCAAGCCTCCTCATCTACTCTAGTTAAAGCAATTTAGTATGGATGAAAATTATATGTATACGTTAATCATGTTACCCTTGATCTCTTTTTAATGCAAAATAACAATATGGAGCAACTAAACTACATCGATACATAATTTGGTCTAGAAGGAGGTAATAACTCCTACTCTAATATATACAATCCAAGGTGGAGGAACAACCCAAATTTTTCTTAGTGTAACAATGCTAGCAATCACTTTAGAAATCAAGGTCCCCCTAGATTTTAACAAGATAAGTCCATTTCCAATGATTTAAAATTGGATAAAATTATGGACAGGATCATAAGTATGGAAGAGAAGTTTGAATAAATAGCAAAGAATGATGCTTCTTCCATTCACAATTTGGACATTCAAGTGAGCTGACTTGCAACCACATTGTTTAAAAAAAGTATAGGAAGTCTCCCAACTAATACTAAAGCAAACCTAAGGGAGCAAATCAAGGTGATCATACTTAGAAGTGGGAAAGAGCTAGGACAACTAGTAGATAAACAAGCTAAATCCTAATCTGTAAAGAAACAAGAAAAAGGGGTAAAGGATGCAGAAAAGAGTGAGTAACCTCCTTACGTTGACCTTTCTCCATATCTACCCAAGATTCCAATCCCCAAACAATTACAAAAGAACAAATTGGATACACAATTTGCAAAGTTCATGGAGAAGCAAAAAACTTTGTAAATTAAATTATCATTTATAAAGGCATTGAAACATGTTCTTAAGTACGCAAACTTCCTAATGGACATATTATTGAAGAAGCGAACTTCCTAATGGACATATTATCGAAGAAGCAAACTTCAGAAGATAAACAAACTATAGCACTAATTGAAAGTTATAGCTCTATTATCACCAGTTATATGCCTTTTAAGTTCAAGGAACAAGGGAGCTTCACAATATATTTTATGGTTAGACTTGGAGTTTGTAATGTGTTTATGCAATTTAAGTGCAAGTGTAAATCTTATGCCTTTTTCAATCTTCAGAAAATTAGGGCTATGCAAGTGAAACCAACTTTGATGCTTATTCCATTGGTGGATCAATCTATTAAGAGACCATTTGGTATGGTGGATGACGTGATAGTGAAGGTGGACAAGGTTATTATTCTTATAGACTTCGTGGTGTTAGATTTTTAAAAGGATGAGAACTGTGCACTATTTATTGGATGGCCTCTCATAAACATTAGAAAAGCACTAATATATATTTATGAAGGAAAATTACTTCTTGAGACTAGTGATGAATATGTAGATTTTAATATGAACAAGGTCTTAAAACATCTTAATGAAAGCAACTCTTTCATGAAAATAGACATAATGGATAGATGTATCAAAGAGTAAGAGGAGAGATGCTTTAAAGTAGTAAGTTATGAGGAATAGGTGACAAAGGATTTAAAGCTTAATGAATATATGAAAGTGTCTGTCAAGACATTGAAGCAGAAGAGGGGATGATGGTGATTGCAAAAGTAGATGAGAAATTCACCTTCTTATGACCCAAATTATTTGATTCAATTGAAGATTTAGGGAGTTTTATCGTTATCGATTTTGTTGACAGTTTGTTATCGAAAAGGGCATTACTAAAATTACTTGGATTTTTTAATTTGGTTGATTATGTCCTTTTAATTATCTCACAACATGTAGCTTATTTACGAGTTACTAAACTAAAATTGGACAGCACAAGTGTCAGTAAGCCACTTATAATTGATCCTGATTAAGTTTTGAATAAAGAAAGGTTAAGGTAGAGACCTTAACTTAGCATTTAGATAGTTAGATTTGTTTCAAATTCTAGTATTATGGTTTTGAATTTTTGTGATTTGAAGTGGTTTGGATTGCTAAATTTCTTGTTTTGAAGTTATTATAAGTTAAGGAAGCCAGCTCGGAGGTTACATAAAGAAAAAGAAAAGAAACGGGACAAGCGCGATAGTTTTTGGGCACGATCGTGCGTGACTTAATAAGGCTCTATTAAGCATGATCATGACCGAGAGCATGAATTATGATTGTGACTCCAAGTCACGATCATGCCTCACAAGCAAACCTAGGCAACATATGAATTTTCAGTTTCAATCTCCATTCTACCCCTCCTTCTTCAACCCTAACGCCTTATGTTCACCTTTTCTCTTCTTCTTCATCCATTTTCTCTCTCTAAAACTTGGCAACCTCTCTCAAACTGTCTCACTTTTCTCTTTTTTTTAGGGTTTTTCACTTGTTTCTTGTTTTTCACCTAGATTCACATTTCTCCTACACATATCTAGTAATTTCCATATAAATCTCACATCTTTAGAGTGGTTTTACAAGATTTTGTGGAAATTTTTTATCTTCACTTTTTTAGGTGTTTTTGGTATATCTTTATCTATTCTTAGTTTATTTTTTAGGTATACACTTATTAATAGTGCCAAGAATCAAACAAACTACTAAATGCTCACAAGTGTTAGGGAGAGGTGCATGTGATAGAGTTATAGACTTTGTAGCTTCTTTTTCAATTTATTTGGAAGACGAAGGTATTGGATTCCAAACTCTTCACTGTAAGATTGTTAGTAAACCTCGATACTTTGATTTCGATATTTTAAAAAGTCTAAGGTTGAAAGATAAAGTTAAAACTTTAGGTAATAAAATTCAATGGGATAAATTTATTAATTTTAATTATATTTTTATAAGGAATTATGATGTTATGGAAGAAATTGGTGGATTTCCTAGGTTGAGCATAATTGAAAAACATGATAATTTTTATGCGAAGAGGTATTGGAAACAAGTAACTGGGTTGGATTTGTGGTTAGAAATATCCATAATAATGTCATTCTTAGTCTTGAACATTTGTTTCTTCATAAGTTTATATGACATACTATGTCTAGTAAATCGAAAAGTAGAAAATTTTTTGTTAAAGAATTATTCATTCTATGGTGCATGGATAATAATGTCAAGTTTTGTACAGCCACCTATATTTTTCATACTATAGCTACTGCTCTTAACAAGAAAAGTAGTCATCTTAGCATATGATATATTGTACTATGCTTGTTGTTTATTATGGTGTAGATGTTGAGGCCTAACTATTGTTTTTCTTAAGTTTCTAAATCACACTCACTTAAGGCTAGTTAAGATCTTGGAGGTCCAACACATGGGACTTCGAGATACTAGTTTTAAAACTGATGTGAAATATAGGACATGACAAGTTAGTTCAAGCTTAGCACCTACACCAAAGCAAATTGAGGCCTCAATGAATGAAGACATAGAAAACGATGGAGAGGAATGTTGGGAGAAGGTCTTTAATTTGGCCTCTAAAAACAACAAATTTTTTAAGGAGATGGCCTAAGAACAACAATGACAATGACATGATATGAAGAAGATTTTTAAGTACTCCGTTGCTCAAGGTGTTCAAATTCCTTCACTTACACTGTCACTGCCTCAATCTCCATAAGTGATTTCGTGCTCTAAACTTTTCTTTTTTATTCCTTTTTATCTTTATGTGCATTTTTTTGTTTCTCATATTAATAACAATGTGTTGTCTAAGTGTGGGGAAGCTTATGCATTAGCATGCCATATGTGCGCAAATTTTGCATATCATATTTTGTTAGTTTTAAATTAGGTTGACACCATGGGAACATTTTGTTACATATGTCTGCTTTGTGTGAATGTATCAATGGCAAGAATTTGATGGAATTAGATTAGCTTTAAACATGGTCATTTAATTTTTAAAGGCATATTACCTTAGAAATTTTATGTTTTAAGTATCTTTGGATGACTGTGTATGTCAATTAGGATATGGCACCTATTTTGTTCACTTTAGGAAATTTGTTGTATACATTTATAATTAGAAGTCGATTGAATTGTTTAGCATTACTAGTAACCTTTCATGCAGAGAATTAACTTAAAAGAAATGAGGTAGGCAAAGAAATTAAAGAAAAGAAAAAAAAAGTGTGTGAAATAAATAGTTATTCCACTGTCCCTTTTTGAAAAAATTAGGTTAAGAATAGAGCTAGTAGCCAATTGAGAATGTGATATAGCTAAGCAACTAGTGGCATTCAGGACAAAATGTTTGTCTTTATATCAAAAGGCTACAATGACATTCCAACTAAGCTAAATAATAAAAAAAAATTGTGGCCTAGTTGAGTAATCAGGGAATATTCACGATAAAATGTTTACCTTCGTGTCAAAAAACTAGGTTAACATTAAAGAAAAATGATGTTTCAATAAATAACACCTACTAATCTTTGAAAATAGCAAAAAATTTCATAAATGGATGTTAGTGATAATTGTATGTTTGATTGATTACCAATTATAATGTATGTTTATAAGTGCCATAGGTGTATGTATGAATAGGGTATTAGTTTTTGATTGATACTTATATTCAATTAAAAGAACTTAAACATAAAGTGCCATAGGTGTATGTATGAATAGGGTATTATTTTTTGATTGATATATATATTCAATTAAAAGAACTTAAACATAAAAAGAATAGGTTAGTGTGTTGGCACATTTTAAATGATTGATGTTTGTGGTTAAATTAATTCCATAAATGTCATTTTACCACTATCTTCTTCACCTTTTTCTTTGCTAGTTTGTAGCCTCCATTAAATTTATAATTTTTATACAAGTTAGCAATGAAAATAAACTTTGTTTATTTTTAATTTCTTAAATTAAATTGATTTTACTTTCCTAAATTATCTCATAATATTGTATTAAACATAATCTTCTAGTAACATTCTAAAGTAGCAAACCTTAAATCTTAATATTAAAGAAATAGACAAAAAGTCTTAAGGGTATAATATAAGGCTCATTTAACCTTTAAGGTCTCACATAATATAAATTGAGATCTGTGAATTACATTAATCACTTTTTATGGTCTTTTTTTCTCATATGGTAAGAGTCATATGCTATGTTATTAACACTTTTTCATTTAGACCATATTGATAGTTATAGTTCATACTACGTTTTCCTAAGTGTTTTAGTATGTTTTTAAGTGTTTATTAGATAATTATTATATGTATAGGCTTAGAATTATGATATTATGAGTGTTCGTTTATATTCTAAATGTTTGTATGGTTTATAGCATGATTTCAATCTTAATTTTATGTTTCATGAGGTTTTTGATATGTTTATTAGTATTGGAAATCAAATTATTGTAGAAAAATGAAGATGGAAGTTACATGAAGGGTGTTACGATCATGCATAAGGAGCACGATCATGAGAGGCGTGTATAAAGCTGTATGGCCTCTGTCATGATTGTGCTCATAGAGCAAGATTGCAACAGCGAGGAAATTCCTAAAAGCACGGTCATGACAGAGACTTCCCAAGCACAAGTTTTTTCATTTATTTTAGGATTTGAGGGTATTTTTGGAACCGATCAAAGTGGAAAACCCTAGTTACACTCCCAAGACCCTAATACACTATTTAAAGACATGAAACACACTAAAAAACTCAAAAGTCAACATAAAAGAATAAATCAAATGTGGGAGATCAAGAAGAATATCCAAGAAATCTAACTTTCCAAACCAAGTCTTCAATAGAGTTTTTCTTCTTTTCCTTTAGTTATTTCATTATTTTTGATTTGTAATCTAAATTCCAAAATGATAAACATGTTTATAAAGTTATAAATTTCATATTAGGATTTATTCTATATTTATTTTATGACTTTGATTGTTGTTGATTGTAATACATATTCTGTGTTTCTAATAAGTGTGCATGCTTATACTTGATAAGACAATTAAGAGAGTAAGTTAAAAACTAATTAGAGTTAGATTATACAACGATAGTTAACAATTTAATAGACCTACAATTATCAAGTTAATAATCATTCGAAAAGAGATTTTTTTGAAAAATTGATTATCTAATTGATAACTTCAAATCTAACCGAATAAGTTAGGGAAAGTTTTGTAAATCGAGAGGTTGCAAATATGTAATTTTCTAATTCAAGTAGGGTTAATTGATTAGGTCTTAGCAGAGAGACTACTCAACACCTTAAGGAAATCTAGGATCCAACACATAATTGAATCAACAATAGTTAAGGAAACAAAATAAGGAAAGAATAAGTCCTAAGTATTCAATGTTGATCAAAACCCTAAATTTAATTGATAGCTCATCATTATTTGATTTATTTGCTTTGTTTTATTACTGGTTTTAATTTCTGCTATTTACATTCATTCTAATCACATTCTAAATACATTAGACAAAGTTAGGTTCAAATTATAATCCTTGCATGCATAATCCTCGTGGGAACAATAACCTTATATACTATAAGATACAATTCATATACTTGCAGTGTATTGAGGGTTTTATTATATATCAAACTTGCTCAACAAGTATGTCTTTTATTAATGTAACACTGTACAAATTTTGGTATAAACGCCCTTAATGTTTAACCTGATTTAAATTAGCTACTTTATAATTCATCTTTTTAAACTCTTATATGGAAACTTAAGATAGATATGGTGACCATATGATAACTCCATATCAATTATCCTTAAGAAAAATATATCTTTCATATAATTGTACTTGGTATTTATATGATTAGTTTTACAATGAAATTTACAGTCTTTACTATAAGCGGGCATTATTTGACTATCACAATTGATTATTGCTGGATTTGCTTCACTTTAGATGACTGTACAATTAACCAAGAATCATCTAAATACATATGAATTCTTGTACAACTACTGAAAAAGCTATAAATTTAGCTTCCATTACAAATAAGGCAACATATGATTATTATTTAATTTTTCATGATATAAGATCATTATTAAGTAAGAAAACAAATCTAGAGGTGGATTTTCTTTCATTTAAATCTCCTCTTTAATTTGAAGTTGTAAATGTATACCTTTATATATGTTGGTCATTGCCTTGCCTCGATATTCTCTTTAATATTTTCTAATGTGCTTATCCTAGATTTGACTGATATATGCTTACCATTCCAACAACAAAATAATATCTTTCCTTGTACATATTATGACATATATGCAACTTCCAGCTGCATTAAAAGAGGGAACTTTCTTCATTTTGTTCCCTTTATTATGGTGCTAGTGGGAAAAACTTCTTGTTGAGACCTTTACTTTTAATAATAGGATTATCAATTAGTTTGTAATTTGGCATAATGGATCATGCTAAAATATTTTGAATAAGGTTGCATGCGAAAGTGACAATAATCTCTTTGAATGATCTCTTAACATCTTAACACCAAGAATATATACATATTTTATGCTCCTACTATTGTCTTTATTAATTTAGTGCTTTCTCAATATCTTTGCAAGAGTGTGAGAGTTAAACACTAATAGGGTCGTGAGGTGTTCGCAAACAAGTTAGCTGGTCAACGATAATATGGGGAAAGGTTGAGTCTTACTTAAAAGAACTTCAGTGAGATTGTCATACAAAGGAGTAGACGCAACTTATGGTATATGTTTGGTATCTAAAAAGACCTTTGTAACAATTTGCATGGTGTAGAAAATAGAGGAAGCAATGGTGGTAGAAGTGAATCTCCCCTTCCTAACGATAGAAGTAAAGGAGAGGATTATTCCAACACATATATAGCATTATTCCTTACCAGAACACCATCGTTTAAGACACTATTAGAGAAAGAGAAGTCAATGGAGAAGAAGACAACGCTAGTATTTTTCCAAGCCAGTCACTACTACATGCATAGGGCGATGATTTATTTTCCAAATGTCTCTTCAATCGTGGGTTTTCTGTTACTGAAACTATTTTCATGTATTTTCTTGATCTTGGATACAGGCTAAAGATGATAATTGTAGGAATTATATATAACACATAGATATATACAAAATCTTTCAATTCAAATCATATGCAACATTAATCAAACCACTTATTTGGATTTGATTGTATTCGATCAGTTAAAGGACTCCTACTAGAAACCTTTATTTTTAATTACATAAAAAATCATATTCATGTTTTTAAATTTGTTTATGTTTTTTAAGTGAACATTATCTCATATTTATATAAAATGTTAAAATGTTATTTTTTAAAAAATGAATAAAATATTTCATTAACTATAGCAAAGCTATTACATGGTTACAAAAGTATAAGGATTGTTTAAGTTTCAGCTAAGTAAGACTAGCTAACGTAGATGTAAGATCTAATATAAGTGTTTGAGATATAACACTTAATTAAAAGAACTAATTTATAAATCTACAATTCAAATGTTCCATCATGCTTTCATGTGAGGGGTAGAAAAGGATCAACATTTTTAGCTAAGATTGCAACTCTAATCCAGTTCAATATTTTATCAGCTAGGTGATATTATCTTCCTCAGTTTGCTTATAAACTTTACTATTTCTCTCTTACCATATCATGTGTATGGTGGTGATAAAAGCAACTTTGAAAAGGATAGCATTCGCTTTTATAGGTTTGGAGTAAGTGATAAACCACCTTAAGGTATGCTCTCATTCATGACTATAGTTAACTACATCCACCATGTATTAAATCCTGCGCCATATGGTTTTGGTATATTTATAAGCAAAGAATAAGTGATTTCTATTCCCATCTGCATTGTGACATAGAACATAATAGGTGTCAATCGATCTAAACCATCTACATTTAGTCCTAAGCCTGTTTTTGATTACTAACCAAGTGATGATGGAAGCTTTAGGGTTCATAGAGTTTTTCCAATCTAGATTATACCAAGGAACCTCCATTGTGTTATTCATGAAAATTATATGCCAAAACTCATTTGTGAACTGTCCTTGCAAATTTGGAGTCTAGCATATTATATCTACCATTCGTGCATCCCCCAGTTGAGGAAACCACTCATTTAGAGTAGAGAATCCCCTAAAATTGTCATTCTAACCATTGCCTTATATTAGAGCCAACACTCTCTGTAGCATCCCCTTACCATAGGATATGTACCGGGATGCCCGTAGGTCATTCCGATACACACCCTACGATAAGGATGCGCTACGAACAAACTAACACTCCACATGGCATCAATAAACATAAAGCATTAATATGAAATTCACTAATTTTTTTTTGAAACCATAAATTTCTCATTTCATAACCTCAAAGCAGTAAAATATACAACTGGTATTTTCTGTACATTGCTC
>JAOSBK010032660.1:0-10795 GCA_027568895.1 Erythroxylum shatona | reverse complement strand
TAAATATTTTCATTACAAAACTGTAACTGAAAAAGATAAAGTTACATGTAAATACACTTGCTTTCCAGGGCACTATATTTACATAACTCCAACACTTTATGCCTATTTGTTTAAAAACAGGTCTTAGACTAAAGCCTTTCATCTGGTATAGTCTAGTCCTTGGTCTGGATTAATTTTCCACCTATAGATGTCAAGATCTCAGTTTGGCCTCCTTATGAAAGTTGTAGAATATAATTCCTCTTTCAAACCAGCTAAGAATGACCTTGATCTGATATATCTAGAGAAAGTTATGCCCATTTGTTCTAAAATAGGTCTTAGACTGAAGTGTTTCGTCTGGTATTGTCTGGCCTTTTGTCTAGTTCAATTTTGGCCCTCTAGGTGACAAACTCTCACTTTGGTGCACTCATGAAAGTTGTAAATCTATAAGTCCTCTTTTAAACCATCTATGAATGACCTTGATCCTATATCTCTAGAGAAAGTTATGCTATTTGTTCCAAAATAGTCTTATATTAAAGTCTTTCGTCTGATCTTTTGATTGGTATCGTTTGACCTTTAGTTTGATTCAATTTTTCACTATCTATATGACAAAATGTAACTTTGGAGTCTTCATGAAAGTTGTGGATCCATAAGTTCTCTTTCAAACTATCTAAGAATGACCTTGATTCGATATATTTAGAGAAAGTTATGCCCTTTAGTTCCAAAATAGGTCTTATACTGAAGCCTTTCTTCTGAGCTTTCATCTGGTTGGCCTTTAGTCTAGTTCAATTTTGACACTCTAGACTACATAATCTAGCTGTGATGTTTTCATTAAAGTTGTAGATCTATAATTCCTCTTTCAAACTGTCAAAGAATAACCTTGATCTGATATCTTTAGATAAAGTTACGCTCATTTGTTCGAAAATAGGTCATAGACTGAAGTCTTTTGTTTGAACTTTCCTCTGGTATCATCTGGTCTTTAGTCTGGTTTAATTTTGATGATAAAATGTCCCTTCTTTGCCTTTATGAAATTTGTAGATCTATAAGCCTCTTTCAAATCATCTAAGAATGATTTTGGATCCGATATATATAGAGAAAGTTAGGCCTATTTATTCCAAAATAGGTCTTAGATTGAAGACTTTTGTTTGGTATCATCTGGCTTTTCGTCTAGTTTAATTTTGGCCATCTAAATGACAAAGTCTCCCTTTGGTGTCTTCATGAAACTAGATCTATAAGTCCTATTTTAAATCCTCAAGAATGACCTTGATCTGATATCTCTAGAGAAACTTATGCCCATTTGATCTAAAATAGGTCTTAGATTGAAGCCTTTCGTTTGACCTTTCTTCTAGTACCGTTTGGCCTTTTATCTGGTTCAATTTTTTCCCTTTAGATGACAAGATCTCGCTTCATTATCTTCAAGAAAGTTGTAGATCTATAAGTCCTCTATTAAACTATCAAGAATGACCTTGATCAGATATCTTTAGATAAAGTTATGCCCATTTTTTTACAAAATAAGTCTTAGGTTGAAGCCTTTCGTCTGACCTTTCATCTGGCCTTAGGTTTGATTCCATTTGACATTTTAGATGAGAAAATCTAGCTTTAGTGCCTTCATGAAAGTTTTAGATCTATAAGTCCTTTTTCAAACCGTTTAAAAATTAGCTATATCTGATATCTCTAGAGAAAATTATTCCTATTTGCTGCAAAATAGGTCTTAGTCTAAAGCCTTTCTGACCTTTTGTCTGGTATCGCTGGTCTTTCGTCTCTTTCAATTTTGACCCTTTACATGACAAAATCTTGCTTTAATGACTTCACAAAATTGTAGATGTATATCTCCTCTCTCAAACCATCTAAAAATGACCTCATTCTGATATCTCTAGAGAAAGTTATACCCAATTGTTCCAAAATAGGTCTTAGACTAAAGCCTTTCATCTGGTACCATCTGGCCTTTCATCTAGTTCAATTTTTCACTCTCTATATGACAATTAGTTTAATTTATATGAAAGTTATATATCTATAAGTCCTCTTTTAAGCTGTAAAGAATGACCTTGATCTGATATCTTTAGAGAAAGTTATGCCCATTTGTTCAAAAATAAGTCTTAAACTGAAGCCTTTCGTCTGATCTCATCTAGTCTTTGGTCTAGTTTAATTTTGTCCATCTAGATGACAAAATCTCACTTTGGTGTCTTTATGAAAGTTGTAGTCTATAAGCCATCTTTCAAACAAACCAAGAATGACCTGGATCCGATATCTCTAAAGAAATTTATGCCCATTTGTTCCAAAATCGGTCTTATACTTAAGCATTTCGTTTGACCTTTTGTCTCATATTGTCTCGCCTTTTGTCTTGTTCAATTTTGGCCTCTAGGTGACAAAATCTCACTTTGGTGTATTCATGAAAGTTGTATATCTGTAAGTCCTCTTTTAAACCGTCCAAGAATGACTTTGATCCAATATATCTACAGAAAGTTATGTGATTTGTTCCAAAATAGGTCTTAGACTGAAGCCTTTCGTCTGACCTTTCATTTGGTTCAATTTTTCGTCTGACCTTTCATTTAGAGAAAGTTATGCCGATTTGTTCTAAAATAGGTCTTGGATTGAAGCGTTTCATCTGACGTTTCATCTGGTATCATCTAGCATTTTGTCTAGTTCAATTTTGGCCCTTTAGGTGACAAAATGTCAATATGATGTACTCATAAAAGTTGTAGATAAGTAGGTCCTCTTTTAAACCGTCTAAAAATGACCTTGATCTGATATCTCTATAGAAAGTTATGAGATTTGTTCCAAAATAGGTCTTAGACTGAAGCCTTTCATTTGACCTTTCATTTGGTATCGTCTGACCTTTTGTTTGGTTCAATTTTTCACTCTCTATATGGAAAAATATAACTTTTGAGTCTTCATAAAAGTTGTGGATCTATAAATTCTCTTTCAAACTGTCTAAGAACGATCTTGATATGATATCTTTAGAGAAAGTTATGCTCATTTGTTTAAAAATAGGTCTTAGAATGAAGCCTTTAACTTGACCTTTTGTCTAGTATCGTCTGGTCTTTGGTCTGGTTTAATTTTGGCCCTGTAGATGAAAAAATCTCACTTTGGTGTAATATGAAAGTTGTAGTCTACAAGTCCTCTGTCAAATCAGCTAAAAATGACCTTGATTTGATATCTCTAGAAAAAGTTATCCCATTTGTTGCAAAATAGGTGTTAGACTGAAGCATTTCATCTGGTATTTTCTGGTCTTTTGTGTAGTTCAATTTTGACAATATAGGTGACAAAAGATAACATTGACTTACTCATGAAAGTTGTAGATCTATAAGTCCTCTTTTAAACTTCCTAAGAATGACCTTGATCTGATATATCCAGAGAAAGTTATACGATTTGTTCCAAAATAGGTCTTAGACTAAAGCCTTTCGTTTGACTTTTCGTCTGGTATCATCTGGCCTTTCGTTTGGTTAACTTTTTCACGCTCTATATGACAAAATATAACTTTGGAGTCTTTATAAAAGTTGTGGATCTATAAGCTCTATTTCAAACTATTTGAGAATGACCTTGATCCAATATCTCTAGAGAAAGTTATGCCCATTTGTTCCAAAATAGGTCTTAGACTGAAGCCTTTCCTCTAACATTTCATCTGGTATCATCTAGCATTTTATCTTGTTAAATTTTGACACTCTAGGCTAGAAAATCTAGCTTTGGTGTCTTTATCAAAGTTGTATAAAACCTATTTCAAACCATCTAAGAATGAGCTTGATCTGATATCTTTAGAGAAAGTTATGCCCATTTGTTTGAAAATATGCCTTAGATTGAAGCCTTTTGTCCGACCTTTCGTCTGGTCTTTGGTCTGGTTTGATTTTGGCCCTCTAAATGACAAAATCTCACTTTGTTGTCTTTATAAAAGTTGTAGAATATAAGTCCTCTTTCAAACCAACTAAGAATGACCTTGATCCGATACTTCCAGAGAAAGTTATGCCCAGTTATTCTAAAATAGGTCTTAAGACTGAAGCATTTTGTCTGACCTTTTCCCTGGTATTGTCTGGGCTTTTGTCTATTTCAATTTTGGCCCTCTAGGTGACAAAATCTCACTTTGCTGTCCAAGAAAGTTTTAGATCTATAAGTTATGCTATTTCTTCTTAAATAGGTCTTAGACTGAAGCCTTTCGTCTGATCTTTCGTCTGGCATTATTTGACTTTTAGTTTGGTTCAATTTTTCACTCTTTATATGAAAAAATCTAACTTTAGAGTCTTCATGAAAGTTGTGGACCTATAAGTTTGCTTTCACACTATCTAAGAATGATCTTGATCTGATATCTTTAGGGAAAGTTATGCCTAATTGTTCCAAAATAGGTCTTAGACAGAAGCCTTTCATTTGATTTTTCATCTGGTATCATCTAGCCTTTCATCTAGTTGAATTTTGACCCTCTAGATGACAAAATCTACCTTCAGTGTCCTCATGAAAGTTGTATATCTATAAGTCCTCTTTTAAGTCATCAAGAATGACCTTGATCTGATATCTATAGAGAAAATTATGCCCAATTGTTTCAAAATAGGTCTTAGATTGCCTAAATTTTTTTTGTTATCATCTGGCCTTTCGTCTGGTTCAATTTTGATACTCTAGATGAAAAAATCTAGCTTTTGTTCCTTCATGAAAGTCGTAGATCTATAAGTACTCTTTTAAATTGTCAAGAATTTCCTTTATCTAACATCTATAGACAAAGTTATGCTTTTTTGTTCAAAAATAGTTCTTAGACTAAAGCCTTTTGTCTGACCTTTCTTCTGTTATCATCTAGCCTCTCTTTTGGTTCAATATTGACCCCTATATGACAAAACCTACTTTTTTGCCTGCATGAAATTGGTAGATCTATAAGTGCTCATCCAAACCGTCTAAAAATGATCTTGATCCAATATCTCTAGGTAAAGTTATCCCCATTTGTTCCAAAATAGATCTTAGACTGAAGCCTTCAGTCTGGTGTTGTCTAGCCTTTGGTCTGGTTAAATTTTGACCCTCTAAATGACAAAATCTAACTTTGATTTCTTTATAAAAGTTGTACATCTATAAGTCCTATCTCAAACCATCAACAATGAAATTGATCTGATATCTATAGACATAGTTATGCCCATTTGTTCAAAAATCGGTCTTAGTTTAAAGCTATTTGTCTAAACTTTCTTCTGTTGTTATCTAGCCTTTCGTCTGGTTCAATTTTGGCCCTATGGATGACAAAATCTCACTTCAGTTCTTCATGAAAGTTTTAGATGTAGAAGTCCTTTTTCAAACTGTTTAAAAATGATCTTGATCCGATATCCCTAGAGAAAGTTATGTCCATTTGTTCCAAAATAGGTTTTAGACTAAAGCCTTTTGTTTAACCTTTCATTTGATATCGTCTAGCGTTTCTTTTGGTTCAATTTTAACCCGCTATATGACTTGCTTTGGAGTCTTCATCAAAGTTGTAGATCTATAAGTTCTCTTTTAAACTATCAACAATAACCTTGATCAGATATATATATATAAGGAAAGTTATGCCCATTATTCCAAAAAAGGTTTTTTGACGTTTCATTTAGTATCGTCTAGCATTTTTTTGGTTCAATTTTGACCCTCTAGATGACAAAATCTCACTTTAGTGTCCTTACGAAAGTTGTATATCTATAAGTCCTCTTTCAAATCATCAAGAATGCCCTTGTTCCGATATCTATAGAGAAAGTTATGTCCATTTATTCCAAAATAGGCCTTAGACTGAAGCCTTTTGTCTAACCTTTCTTCTGCTATCATCTGGCCTTTTTTTTGGTTCAATGTTGGCCCTCTAGATGAAAAAATCTAGCTTTGGTGCCTTCATGAAAGTTGTAAATCTATAAGCTCTTTTCCAAACTTTAGAAAATGATCTTTATCCGATATCTCTAAAGAAAGTTATGCTCATTTGTTCGAAAATAGGTCTTAGATTGAAGCCTTTTGTCTGGTACAATTTTGACCCTCTAGATGAAGCCTTTCATCTGGTTCAATTTTGGCCTTCTAGATGAGAAAATATCCCTTTCGTGTCTTTATGAAAGTTATATATCTATAAGTCCTCTTTTAAACCGTCAAGAATAACCTTGATCCAATGTCTATAGAGAAAGTTATGCCCATTTGTTCCGAAATAGGTCTTAGACTGATGCCTTTTACTTGACCTTTCTTCCGTTATCATCTGCCCTTTATTCTGGTTCAATTTTGATACTATAGATGACAAAATCTAGCTTTAGTTACTTCATGAAAGTTGCAGATATATAAGTCCTCTTTCAAACCGTATAAACATGATCTTAATATGATATCTTAAGAGAAGTTATGCCCATTTATTCCAAAATAGGTCTTAGACTGAAGCCTTTGATCTGAACTTTCGCCTGGAATCATCTAGCCTTTCACCTGTTCAATTTTGGCCCTCTAGATGACAAAATCTCACTTTGGTACCATTGTAAAAGTTGTATATCTATAAATCCTCTTCTCAACCATTAAGAATGACCTTGATTTGATATCTATAGAGAAAGTTATGTGCATTTGTTGCAAAATAGGTCTTAGAATGAAGCCTTTTTTCTGGTTCAAATTTGACCTTCTAGATGACAAAATCTCACTTTAATGTCCTCATAAAAGTTGTATATCTATAAGTCCTCTTTTAAACCGTCAAGAATGAAATTTATCCGATATCTATAGAGAAAGTTATGCTAATTTGTTCCAAAATTGGTCTTAGACTGAAGCCTTTTGTCTGACTTTTCTTCTGTTATCATCTAGCCTTTCGACTGGCTCAATTTAGACTAAAAAATCTCATTTTTATTCATGAAAGTTTTAGATCTATAAGTCCTCTTTCAAACCACCAAAAAATGATCTTGATTCGATATCTCTTGAGAAAGTTATGCCATTTTGTTCCAAAATAGGTCTTAGCCTGAGGCCTTTTGTTTGACCTTTCTTCTATTATCGATGGCCTTTAGCCTTGTTCAATTTTGAACCTATAAATGACAAACTCTAGCTTTGGTTCCTTCATAAAAGTTGTAGGTCTATAAGTCCTCTTTCAAACCATCTAAACATAATCTTAATCCGATATCTTGAGAGAAAGTTATGCCCATTTGTTCCAAAATAGGTCTTATACTGAAGCCTTTCATCTGGTTTAATTTTATGCCCTATAGATGGCAAAATCTCGCTTCAGTGTCTTCATGAAAATTGTATATCAATAAGTACTCTTTTGAACCTTTAAGAATGACCTTGATCTTATATTTGTAGAGAAAGTTATGCTCATTTGTTCAAAAATAGTTCTTAGACTTAAGCCTTTTATTGAACCTTTCTTCTGTTACCATCTGGCCTCTCTTCTGGTTCAATGTTGACCCTCTAGATAACAAAATCTAGCTTTCATGCCTTCATGAAATTTCTAGATCTATAATTCCTGTCCCAAACCCTCTAGGTAAAGCCATCCATATTTGTTTCACAATAGGTCTTATACTGAAGCGTTTCATCTGGTATCATCTGGCCTTTTGTCTGATTCAATTGTTACCCTCCAGATGACAAAATCTCACTTTGACGTCTCAATCAAAGTTATAGATCTATAAGTTCTCTTTTAGAATGTCAAGAATGAAATTAATACGACATTTATAGACTGAAGTCTTTTGTCTGACCTTTCTTCTGTTATCATCTCGTCTTTGGCCTGATTCAATTTTAACCCTCTAGATGACAAAATCTCACTTTGCTTCTTCAAGAAAGTTCTTTTATCTATAATTCCTCTTTCAAACCATCTAAAAATGATTTTGATCCGATATATCTAGAGAAAGTTATGCCCATTTGTTCCAAAATAGGTCATAGCTTGAGGCCATTTTTCTGACCTTTCATCTGGTATCATCTGGCGTGTAGTCTGGTTCAATTTTGACTCTCTAGATAAATGACTCTCTAGATAAATGAAACTGGTAGATCTATAAGTCCTCTTTCAAGCTGTCAAAAAATTATCTTGATCCGATATCTATAGAGAAAGTTATGCCTATTTGTTCCAAAATATGTCTTAGACTAAAGCCTTTCGTCTGTCCTTTAATCTAGTTCAATTTTAACCCACTATATACCAAAATCTCACTTCGATGTCTGCATGAAAGTTGTAGATCTATAAGTCCACTTTTAAATTGTCAAGAATGACCTTGATCCAATATCTTTAGAGAAAGTTTTGGCCATTTGTTCCAAAATAGGTCTTAGACTAAAGCCTTTCATCTAACCTTTCGTTTGCTATCATCTGGCCTTTGGTCTGGTTCAATTTTGACCCACTAGATGACAAAATCTTGCTTCTATGTCTGCATAATGGTTGTATATCTATAATCTCTTTCAAACTATCTAAGAATAACCTTGATCTAATATCTTTAGAGAGAGTTAAGCCTATTTGTTCCAAAATAGGTCTTAGACTGAAGACTTTCGTCTAACCTTTCATCTGGTATCGTCTGGCGTTTCGTCTAGTTCAATTTTGACCCTATAAATGACAAAATCTAGCTTCAGTGTCTTCATAGAAGTTGTAGATCTATAAGTCTTATTTTAAACCGTCAAGAATGACCTTAGTTCGATATCTATAGCAAAAGTTATGCCCATTTGTTACAAAATAGGTCTTAGACGGACACCTTTTGTTTGATCTTTATTAAGTTATCATATGGCCTTTAGTCTGGTACAATTTTGACCCTTTAGATGAAAAAATCTAGCTTTAGTTCCTTCATGAAAGTTGTAGATTTATAAGTCCTCTTTCAAACCATCTAAAAATGCTCTTAATATGATATCTCGGGAGAACATTATGCTTATTTATTCCAAAGTAGGTCTTAGACTAAAGCGTTTCAACTGGCCTTTTGCCTAATATCATTAGGCCTTTCGTCTGGATCAATTTTGACTGTCTAGATGACAAAATCTCACTTTGGTGTCTTCATAAAAGTTGTATATCTTCAATTGCTCTTTTAAACCATTAATAATGTCCTTGATCTGATATCTATAGAGAAAGTTATGCCCATTTTTTCCAAAATAGGTCTTAAATTGAAGCCATTTGTCTTACCATTCGTCTTGTATCCTCTAGCTTTTATGACAAAATCTAGTTTTAGTTCCTTCATGAAATTGTATATATATGATTTATCTTTCAAATCATTGAAAAATGTTCTTGATTTGATATCTTTAGACAAATTTATGCCTAATTGTTCTAAAATAGGTCTTAGACAGAAGCCTTTCGTTTGACATTTTGTCTGGTATCATCTGGCCTTTCATCTGGTTCAATTTTGATCCTCTAGATAAGAAAATCTCACTTCAGTTTCTTCATAAAAGTTCTATATATACAAGTCCTCTTTTAAATAGTCAAGAATGACCATGATCCAATATCTATAGAGAAAGTTATGCCCGTTTGTTCCAAAATAGGTCTTAGATTGAAGTCTTTTGTTTGACCTTTCATCTGTTTAAATTTTGACCCTCTAGATGAGAAAATCTCACTTTGGTTTCTTCATAAAAGTTTTATATCTATAGGTCCTTTTTTTAAACCTTCAAGAATGACCTTGATCTGATATCTATAGAGAAAGTGATGCCCATTTGTTCCAAAATAGGTCTTAGATTAAAGTCTTTTGTCTAGTATCATCTAGCCTTTTGTCTGGTTCAATTTTGATCCTCTAGATAACAAAATCTAGCTTCAGCGCCTTCAAAAAATTGTAGATTTATAAGTCCTCTTTCAAACTGTTGAAACAAATATCTTGATCCGATGTTCCAAAATAGGCCTTAGATAGAAGCCTTTTGTTTGACTTTTCGTCTAGTATTGTTTGGCCTTTTGTCTGGTTCAATTTTGACCATCTAGGTGACAAAATCTCACTTCGGTGTCTTCATGAAAGTTGTATATCTATAAGTCCTCTTTTAAACCATAAAGAATTACCTTGATCTGACATCTATAAAGAAAATTATGCCCATTTTTTCCAAAATAGGTTTTAGACTAAAGCCTTTTGTCTAACCTTTTTTCTGTTATCATCTAGCCTTTTGTCTGGTTTAATTTTGACCATCTAGATGGCAAAATCTTTCTTTAGTGTCTTCATAAAAGTTATATATCTATAAGTCCTATTTCAAGCCATCAAAAAATAATCTTGATCTAATATCTCTAGAGAAGGTTATTCTAATTTTTTCCAAAATAGGTCTTAGATTGAAGTCTTTCATCTAGCCTTTCGTCGGGTATCATCTGGCATTTCGTCTAGTTCAATTTTGACCGTCTAGATGACAAAATCTCGCTTTATTGTCTTCATAAAAATTTTAGATCTATAAGTCCTCTTTTAAATCGTCAAGAATGGCCTTGATTTGATATCTATAGAGAAAGTTATGCCCAATCGTTCCAAAATAGGTAATAGAATGAAGCCTTTTGTCTGACCTTTCTTTTGTTATCATCTAGCCTTTAGTCTGGTTCAATTTTGACCCTTTATATGACAAAATATTGCTTTAGTTTCTTCATCAAAGTTATATATCTATAAGTCCTCTTTCAAACTATCTAAAAATAATCTTGATCTGATATCTCCAAAGAAGGTTATGCCCATTTGTTCCAAAAATAGGTCTTTGACTGAAGTCTTTCATTTGGCCTTTCGTCTGGTTTAATTTTGAGCCTATAGATGACAAAATCTCACTTTAGTGTCTTGATGTGGGGAGGGGTTTTTAGTGAGAGAATTTTCTCTGACTTCTCTCTAGTACAATGACGCGAAAAAGTAGAACCAAATCTCCAGCAACCACCAAAAGCCCACCATTTTCTACTAAACACCCTGATTGAGCCCAAGTTTATCTTATAAATTGGCTACACTTTCATGGCTGTTAATATACTTTTTGACTCTTAATTCGTGATTTTGTGCTT
>JAOSBK010032659.1:0-10797 GCA_027568895.1 Erythroxylum shatona | reverse complement strand
ATAAGTGATCAAAATGATATGTGATGCTATTTGATTATGATTGAAATGATGTGAATTAAGTGATTGCATGATCTGTACGTGCTTTTGTGATTGAGTGAGCCATCGAGGATAGTCACTCACCGAGTTCGCAAAAATCACCTAAAAGTTGCAATATTTTTTAGGCTTCGAAGGGTTACCCCGTTAGGCTAACAGGAGTATAGCCATTGAATACAACTAAGAAATTGAGGTCGGGATCAGTTCGTGTCTGCATTTTTATTTCTTATTTTTATATCAAATTGTGTTTTCAGTAATGATTGTATCATGTGTATGTAAATAATTCTGTTTTGTAACAACTTTCCAAATTGGAATGTTAGTAAATGATTATGAAGTGTAATGCTATTATGTTTATGCTTATAAGATCATTTTCTTTCTGTGACACTAAAATTACGTACATGTGTATATGAGTTTACACACAATAATATTTTTGAACTATATATTCGTGCATTTATACAATTTAGAAGTAATAAGAAAAAAATTTCTCAAATTTGGTATATTAAACTTATTTATTTCCTATATGCTACAAAAAAATTTAAACTAGAATTTAAAATATATTAATTAGGAATACTCCAAATAATTGAGTCATATTATTTTTAAGATCTCCATTTAAACACCAACTCTATATTAAACAAAATCTATAGTTATCAAGCTAATCAAATGTGTAAACCACCCCCTAACTTCTCATAAAAGATATAAGTTAATTTTTGCCACTATCTCTGGTATCACTTTACATCTTAATGTTTATAAAATGGTATTATTTGCATCTTAAAATCTAACTCCTTTAAGTTTCTATTAGTTACTCATTACTATACCATTAATCTACCTGATATGGCATACCAGCTGAGCAACTCGGGCTATATGAATGTTAATATGAAGTTTTATAATTCAAAATTTATTTAAAATATTTTCATTTTTATAATTTTTTAAATAATTAAAATTATCAATTATTATATTAGGGTTATTTTATAATGAACAGAAAATTTAATTAAAGCACATTTGGATAAGAAATCCCACTCAAAACCAAAAGATTCCTTTTCTTTATGAAACTTAATTCCTAAAATTCATCAAAACTTAAGCAAATTTTGAGAAAATTCTATATCATCTTCAAAATTCTCAATTGGTTAGTGATTTTTATACAAAGCATGAACCTGGATATGCTTCTTAAGCTTATTTTTCTTTGGTTTTTTTCTTTACGGTTTTCTTTTCATAAAATAAGCAATTAAGGGTAAAGCAATTTTATAAACTACCATAGCTTTTTTCGAAATAATATCTTTACATAAGTTAAAACCTTAGGCCTCGACAATATGCTCAGGAGAAAGATTATGACTACCAATTAAATGAAAACCTATTAGATTGCTAAAATAATTCTAAAGCTCATTAGAATGTCGAATATAGGGTTAGAGAGGGAGGATATGGAAATAGGAATAATTGATTTAGTGAATAAAGAGCCGGAGAAGAGGGTGATGCTAAAGATGATGTCACAAGTACAAGAGTAGAGATTACAATAGGCGATGTTAGACTTGGGCCACCAATGTCCCAGTTTGGGGCTGACAAGCCCAATCAGGTTTGAGGTGATTAGATTAAGCCTTAACTCAATTTAGATTTGAGCTTCCTAAATCTTCAAAATTATAACTATCACTATTTACAAAGAAATAAAATATATAAGATAAAAAAATAATAGGTTTATTACTATTAAGAGCTACATTTTTTGTTTTTTTCAATTTCATGTGCTACTATAAATTTGTTAGTAAGATATATAACAAAAATATAATTTGGGAAAATAAGATTGAGAAATGTTTTCTTAAAAGGAACATTCAAACATTCAACTGATACAAATGATGCAAAACCTTTTAGCTATAACTACTTTTAAAGAATTCATATATCTTTCAATTAGATAGAGACACGAAACATTCAACCAAAAAAGATAGTAATTAACTAGAAATGCTTTAAGAGAATAATAAGAAGGCCTAAAAGAAGGTTTCACTTACAAATTCAAAATATTCTAACAAACCTAAGAAAAGATGTTATCTATTTAATCTCACATATTGGTTAAGGAGATGCATGCATAAATGGCAGACCTATTTAACAATAATGTTAGGGTTAGTGAGAGTTGCGAGAAAAAGAGAAGAGGTAGAGTTGTAAAGAGCAATAGTAAAGATGAGACATGAGATAGCAAAAATGCTATCTAAGATTGGGTTTTCATTCATCAATACACAAATTGATATCAATTTATGTTATATAAGAGATTTAGGCTTCAAGTGAGATCAAACCTTAAAGCTAAAGCTTAAGCCTAACTCAAAGCATAAATTAATAAAAATTCTAAGTCTACATAGTATTCTAGTTAACTCAAGTTGATCCTATTAAATTTGAGCTAGATTGGATTAGGCGAACTATATTTTCTATGCAGCATCACCATTAGTAGTTCTCTTAAATCCAGCAAGCATCCACTTTCATAAAGGCAAAAGAACATTAATACCTTAGTGATTTACATCACACACGTTAGCTTCCATTAATTCGCTTTGACTTTTTATCCCCTTAAACCAAACAATTTAAACTCTTAATAGGTCAATGCCACTATTTCTATTACAATCTATAGAAATAATAAAAGAGCATTATAATCTAATATGAACCTTCTAGCCAAACCCTAATCTTGTAGCTCAATATGACTCGATTAACGATTTATATATGTTTAGAAGATGAATTTTAGGAATTAATATTCACAAAGAATTTTTTTTATTCGGTGTGTTTTTCTTGGCCAAATATGTTTAATTGAATTTTATGTTGATTATAAAATAATAATATAATTTAAATAATTTAAACTTCGTAAAATTGAAAAATATGTTTTAAAAAATTTTAAATTAAAAATCTATATTAACATTCATATAGTCCAATTAAGTTACTCAATTGCCATGCTGCATCAGCTGAGCTAACGATACAGTGATAGGAGACTAATAAAAACTTAACAAAGTTAGGTTTTAAAATGCAAATAGTACCATTTTATAAACATTAAGGTGTAAAAAGGTCATCATTTTCATATTGTTTTTTAAATGTTTGATAAAAGTCCAAAGCGAGTATTCTTATTTATCTTTGTCATCTTGTTTTCTTATTCTAGATTTTCATAACTTAAACATTTGGTATCAGATCTTACTCTTAGGTTTGTTAACAATTTTATAATGGCAATACTAAATTTTCAATGCAGGAATTATAAAGTTTGAAACACTAAGAAGAAGACTTTGTTTTTTCCTTAACATATTAGGTATTTGGTGGAGAATGGCTACGATGCAGATGAAATTGGAGCTGAAACTCTTAAAGATGTTGGAAAGAGAGATATTAAAGCATTGTTTTTCATTTAACATGTTATTGACGATTTTATTTTTTCTTTCATTTAAGTTGCAACAATGTCAAAGGAAGTACTAGACAACCTAAAAACGGCATATCAAAGAATAATAAAGGTGGGTGGGTAACTATCAAACTTCAAACTCTTCGTTGGAAATTTCAAATTTTATTTATAAATGATAAAGATGACCTATCTAATTATGTTTCAAATATAATTGACATTATGAATAAATTAGAAAATATAGAAAGGAGCTGAGTGAACAAAAAATGGTTTTAAAAATTTAGAATTTTACCTGAAAAATATGACTATATAATGGTAACAATAGAAGAGTTAAAAGTCTTAGCATTGTTAATTGTTGATGAGTTATAGGGGCACTTTATTCTCATGAAGATATAGTGAAAAGATGCAATAATTTTATTATTGAGAATGGCTTTTATAAAAAAGATGCAACTATTTCATGGTGATGAAAATGTTGGCAAATAATGGGAACTTAAGTATAACGAGGAGGTAAAAATTATTGAACGTTCATCCTAGAGATAATAATAATGGTGAAAATATTAACCTAAAGCATTGCTACTATTTCAAAAAGTATGGGCACATATAGAAAATTTAAAGACTTAAAGAAAAGCAAGCCAATCTATCTCAAAAGGAAGATGATGAAAATGAAAGCCTATTTTCTTACAAGCTTTTTAGCCAAAAGATCTCCTGCTAATGTCTAGTATATTGAAAGAAATTGCAGTAATCACATGGCAAGTTATATAAGTCTATTGTATGACTTGCATAAATCAATAATCAACCATATTACTTTGAGTGATGGCATAGTATATGTAACACCTAAAATATATATACTATAAAGTTGAATTCTCTTAATTAAAGTTGCATTATCATTATATGTATGATAATAAATCAAAAAGTAGTTGGAATAATTGTATGAGCAGTTATATCCCTAGTTGTCTTTACATATCAGTTTGTATAGAGAGTTTTATTTTAAGTGGTAGTGATAATTATAGTGAAAGTTACATTTACAGATGCCAATCTGAATTCAAATTTGATGGGTGTGGGGTAATATATACTAAATGAGTATTATTTTTTAGGATTATATTTTCTTTATATTTAAAGAAAAATATAGGGACTTGTTGGCTGAAGTACCAATGGGAAAAAAATAAAAAATTGAAATCTCACCTATATAATGCATGCTTTGAAAGAAAAATTTTTAGATGATAATTGGTTTTGGCATCATATGTGTAGAGATTTAAATTTCATAATTCTAAGACATTTTTCATAATAATTTTTGGTTGATGGGCTACCTAATTAAGCTTGTTGATGATGTTTGTGAGAGTTTTATAGCTAGAAGGCAATATCGTGACTCTTTCCCATCAGATAAGGTAAGAAGAGCCACAAAACTAATAGACCTTGTTTATACCAATATATATGGACCCATTACAATACCTTCACTCAATAGCAAAATGTAATTCACAACCTTTTTTGATAATTTTAGTACAATGATATGAGTCTATTTTAAGGAGAAGTTATAGGCATTTGTCATCTTTAAAAAATTCAAATCTCATATTAAGATGCAAAGTAGAAACTTAATTAAGATTTTATGGACTAATCATATGGATGAATTTCTATTAAAGGAATTTAATAATTTTTATGATGAAATGGAATCTATAGACAACTAAGAACCATTTTCACTTCTTAGTAAATCAAAGTTGCTAAAATAAAGAATTAACTTTTAGTGAATATACAAAAGAGCATGTTGAAATCCTAAGATCTTTTAAATAATTTTTACGTAGAAGTAATCCATATGACAATATATCTTCGTCGTCAGTGTCCCACAACAATATTGAATTTGTAGATATTATTTTAGAAACCAATTGATGTGAAATCACCTAGGATTAATCTAAAACCCACAAACAAGTTTGAACTAAACCTAAGAAAGCCAATTAAGATATACGAAGGAAATTGACCTGTTAACTATAAAGAATCAAAAACTATATTCATTTACTAATTGAATACTATAACAAAAGAATTATTTAATCAAATTTGAATATAGAAAAAGGAAAAGAAGCTCTTATAACTCTTAATAATTAATATTTCCAAAAACTCACACAAACTAAATAGGAAAATTCCTTAAATATAAAATAAAATTTAGGATTTTAGTGATATGCACAGTCTGAGATATGATTGTGTTCTAAGTTATATTTTTTATAGAAAATATAATGCCAATAGACATGGTCTACGATACATCTGTATCTAAGGTCAAAAATATAATATGACACGTCTATGTTAAAGGTTGTGTCTCACAACTTGCTTTTTATAAAGTTACACAAGCTAGCATATGACTATGTAAATCAATGTAACTTCCCTTCTATAATCTAATAAGGACACAATATGAGAAAATAATCATGTATTAGGGCATGTTTATAACCAAGTATGTTTTAATAGTAGCTTGAATCATGTTAACCAATGTTTTATCTTCATCTAGGTCTAACAATCCTTTTACATTAGTTTTTAATGTGCCCTTTAATACACGATTAACGTATATATCTTGAATTAATCCATTCAAGTACTCTTTAACTGTCTTAGTCTTAACTCTTATAATTGATCCATTAAACATAAGTAATGGATACCTTGAAACTTGATTAACGTTACATTATTCCTACTCTCTTGAAAAGGATTTGACCTAAATTCACCATCAGAATCAAAAGGAGACCTATCAACATCATTAAAAGTAGCATTAATGTTTTCCTCACCTGGAAGCTCTAATTTATAGGCATTATCATTATTTCTCTCATTGACTTGAAAGGGACCATCCCATCTTGATTTCAATATTGACCACCTATATATTGGGAAGTGTTCCTTCCTTAAATGTGTTCAAACTTAATCATCATGTTCAAAGATAACTCATCTTCTAACTTTGTTATCTTTGGTTACATAATGCTCATTCTTCTTTTCAATATGTTTTTTACAAGTTTAGGAAGTTATCTAAACATCCTAACCTTATTTGCTTTATCCAAACTAGCTCTTTCATTAACAGGTTAAAGTAATATATCCAAAGGAGTTAGCATATTAAAACCATAAATAACTTTGAATGGCAAGTAATCAGCGGATGATTATACACTCTTATTGTAAGTAACAAATGCTAAACAATCTTCCTAAATATTTAAGTTCCTTTAAATGATCGAAACAAGAAATATAGTTAAAATCCTATTTACTCTTTCAAAATCCTACTTAGTATTTCAGTTTGACAATTAGTTTGAGAATGAATAGTAGGAGAAAATAGTAATTTTGTTCCTAATTTACCCCAAAAAAATTTAGGAGTAACTAAGGAATTTAGTATCCCAGCCACTCAATATAGTCATTATGGACTCTATGTAGTCATACTACTTTCCTAAAGAGTAAACTTAAGAACATTAGTCATATCATTAGTTTTATTGCAAGGAATAAAGGGCACAATCGTAAAGAACTTATCAACTACTATAAAATATAAAATATGTACCTTTCTTAACCAAGGTAAACCTTTAACAAAATCTATAGAAATATCCACCCATAGTTCGGTACTTACAATTAAATATGTATATAACCTATATGATAAAACCCTAGATTTGTCCTTTTAATAGGTTATGCATCTATCATATACCCACTCTACATGTCTCATTTTAAGCTAATAAAAATACTCACTTAGCATATTTAAGGTCCTTTTAATGCCAAAATGACTAATCAACCCTCCACTATATGCCTCAAGCATAAAAAACTCACACTTAGAGCACATAGGTACATATAATCTATTTTCGCAAAGTAGATAATCATCGTGCCTATAAAACTTCTTAAAATATTTTCACATGTCACATAAACATTATTAAAGTTATTATCATTATCATATATATGATTCACAAATTTAAATCATAATAACCTCTTATTTGAAGAAGTGAGAAGAATATACATTTAAAATTAGCCATCAACTACCATTGATTTGTACCTTATCTATACTTGATGACATATAACAGTGTTTTAATAAATTTTGTTCACATAATATGGTGTTTATTAAACTTGTGTTTCCCCTTAAGGTGTTTAAATGATTCATATTTATATGGGTCATAAATTCCTTAAGCTATAAGTAATGTTGTCACATCTCTAGCACCCTCACCAATAGATATATATCTTTATCATAAGTTGGGTAGTTGTTCAAGGTTGCCCCAATGAGCTTCTTACAAAATAGGCTATTAGATTATTGTCTTGCTTTAACATAGGTCTAATACCTAATCTTAATCCATCTCACTTAAAAGTTTTAGAAAATTCAAGTAATGCTAACAAATGTCTAATACCTAATGTTAAGGCATTAAATTACATACTTGCTTCTACTCACTAAAATCTTCAACAAATCTTTGATAGCAACTTACTAAAATATGAAAAATCCTTACCTTAATTACAAATTTAAGGCTCAACCATTCCCTAATTACTTCCAACTTTTTCTCATCTACTTTGATACCTTTCATAGTAACAACATAACCAAGAAAATAATTTTTTTTCTTGCAAAAAGTACACTTTCTAAGGCTATCATATAATTATTATATCTTTGCCATATTGATCACACATCTCAAGTGATAAATATACTCTTCTATATGCTTATTGTATATTTAAATATCATTGAAGTAAACAACTTCAAATTTTCTTATGTATTCACAAAACATATGATTTCTAAGTCTCATAAAGGTACTAAGTGCATTAACAAGACCAAATAGCATAACTAATAACTTATAAAGCACATATTTAGTCTTGAAAGAACATAAAGGCATTCTTTCATTTAGCACCCTCTCTCATCCTAATTTTGTGATACCAAATCAAATTTATAAAATATGCAAGAACCATGCAATTCATTAATCATATAATCTAATATAGGGATGAGATGTTGATACTTTATTGTTATATTATTAATAGTTCTTTAATCAACACGTGTTCATTGAGTATTGTCCTTCTTAGACATTAGAAGTACTAAAATTGCACAAGGGCATATATTCCCTCGTACATAGCCTTTAGCCATTAAATCTTCCACTTATTTATAGATCCTTTGTTTCTTTGAGATTGCCCCTAAAAGCATGTCTATCAGGAAAGATAGGCCCTGGTAAAAAGTTGATTTAATATTCAATCTCTCTAACAGAGGCTAATCCAATTGAGATGTTATCGGCCATAGCATCCTGATACCCCTACAATAAGAAAATAACAATACTAGGAAGAGATAGGTCGAGCTTTTTGACATTAAGATAAGCCTTTAGATATAAAAGTATAATCATAAACTAGTTAATATAGAAAGAATTCCTAATATCACTCTCTTTTCTTAGAACAACTTACTTATTTCTTTATTTTTATCACTACTAATTATTCCTTTTTTGAGCTCTTACTTTTCCTCTCTTTTTCTCTCATAACTAGTTCTCTCTCATTTGAACTCTTACCTTCATTATCTTTCTTTTCTTTCTTACACATTTTTTATTTAATATCTCTTTTCAAGTTTAATTTTTCATTGTAAACATACTTAAGAGTTAAAAGGTATTGTTGGATCCCGAACTTTTCTTAGAAGATTAGAACTGGTAAATGAGAAATTTTGGTGATTAGGCATGAGTAAAGAACAAATGATGAAAATTCTTGAATTAGAAATGATAGAAGAGATTAAAGTAGTAAATGAGAAGTGAGGATAGATTCATGTTTTGCTTTGGTGTTTTTGGTAGATGAGAGGTTATGAAATGGGAAAATTAAGGTGAAAATTAGAAGTAAAATGAAAGAAAAAATGAAGTTGAATATGTGTAGTGAGTTGATGAAGAATATGTGCATATGTATATGTTCTGTTTTGGTGTTCATGATTAATCATGGATTATAATTTTTATTGATTGTATCGAGTTGAAAAACGGAGTTGAGAATGAGGATTAAATGAAGTAGAAAAGGTGATCTTGGTATGAGTTGTGTTAAGGAAATATTGTGAAACAAAATGGGTAGTTGATCTAGAAAATGTTTACGGAGTATGCTTGAGTCTTTTAGCCGCAACCTTTTCTCTAGTTATCCAAACGAGATGATTCTTAATTTGGATTAAACTATAAACGTATGGCTACATTTCTTATGAAGATATTGAATTTAAATTATGTCTTTAGAATCTCAAAATTTGTCATGAAGTTGAGAACTGAGTGCAATACATTGGTGGATGAATGTACAATTCGTGTTCTAAATTCGAGGGAAATTCTGGATTGATCTAGATTGTCTTCTGAAAAGTTATAGCTTATCCTTCTACTTCTTCTATGTTTGACATTTTTCTTCTTCTATTTTTGACCTTCTGCTTCTTCTATATTTGACCTTCTGCTTTTTTTCTCATTCGTAAACTTTTTCATTTTGTTTCATCTATACCTATCCTCTACTCCATTTTTTGACCCTTCAAACGATAGAATTAGTCTTTAAGATCTTTATGAAAGTTGTATATCTTGAAGTCTTCTTTTGAACCATCTAAAGAACGCCTCAATCCAATATCTTTATGGAATGTTATGGCAATTTTCCCCATTCATCTGCTTTTTTCCAATCGTCTACTTTTTCATTTGGTTTCGTCTATACCTATTGTCTACTCCATTTTTCACCCTTTAGACGATAGAATATGTCTTTGAGGTCTTTATAAAAGTTGTATAATTTGAAGTTCTCTTTCAAATAATCTAAATAGATCCTTAATCCAATATCGATAGCAAAAGATATATCAATTTTCCCCATTCATCTAATTTTTTTCATTCGTCTGATTTTTCATTTGGTTTCATCTATACCTATTGTTTTCTCAATTTTTTACCCTTAATAAGATAGAATCTGTCTTCGATATATTCATGAATGTTGTAGATCTTGAATTCTTCTTTCTAAAAATCTAAAGAACTCCCTAATCAGATGTGTGTAGGGAAAGTTATGGCAATTTTCTTCATTTGTCTACTTTTTCATTTGGTTTCTTCTGTACCTATCATCTACTCCATTTTTGACCCTTCAGACGATGGAATCTATCTTCTTGGTCTTCATAAAAGTTGTATATATTGAAGTCATATTTCAAACAATATAAAGAAAACCTCAATAAGATATCTTTAGGGAAAATTATAGCAATTTTTTCCGATTCATCTACTTTTTTTCATTCATCTGCTTTTTCCTTTGGCTTCGTCTGATCCTATCGTCTGGTCCATTTTTGACCCTTGAGATGATAAAATCTCACATCAAGGTCTTCTTGAAAGTTTTATATCTCAAGATCCTCTTTGAAATTGTCCTAACATGATCTTAATTCGACATCTTTAGAGAGAGTTATACCATTTGTCCAGAGACAGGTTCAATATGATTTGGGGGCAAAATCATGTTTGATTCTTTCGGTCATAACTTTGTTCTCCGACCTCCAAATGAAGTGATTCTTGAACCAATAG
>JAOSBK010032658.1:0-10798 GCA_027568895.1 Erythroxylum shatona | reverse complement strand
TCATTGCAAGGAACCAATTTAAGCACAAAAGTCATCAATTAGGAGTCAACAGTGCAAAAACAGTTATAAAAATACAGTCAATTAACAAGATAAACTTGGGCTCAATCATCATGATCACAAATGGTGTTGAGTGTACCCATGGATATATTTTAGTTAAACACATTTTTCGAGTGTACCATTAGATTGCTTAGTTTCTGAAGAAGATGAATATTGATTGATCATGATCAACAACTTGAAATGTTGATTTCTTGTTATGAGTTTTGAAAGTCACTCATCTTTGCTAGTGGTTGTATATTCTTAGAAAATATAGGAATTGAGTAAATATTCGGTTCTTTGAACTTAATTTGGATGTTTTATCCGAGACCGGACAAAACCTAAGTGTGGGGAAAATTGATGTGTGTTTAATTATTGATATATTTAATCATTTATGCTTAGCGATTAATAATATGAAAATGCTTAAGATACTCACTTTAATTTATATATGATTTTAGGTACAATTTGGAAGCAAAAGAATTAAAGTGATTTGAAGCACAACATATGGGCCATTTTTTGAAGATTTATTTTTACTTGTCTTTATGAGGTATGAAGAAGACAAGAAAAATCAAAATAGGAGAATTAAAAGTGTTGTTGAAAAAAAGACAAAAACGACATTGCAACATCACAAAACGTAGTGCAGTCTTAATGGAAAAGACAATGCATTCAACACAATGCATATGTTCGTTTTGCATTGAATGAATAAAAGCCTACATTTCAGGGGGGTGAGAAGGATTTAAGAGATGGGATGAAGTTGATACGTCCCATCACACTACAAGAGCGCTGGCCAGTGGGGTGTAGCTAAGTGGATGGGGAGGTGTTAACCTGCACCTGCCCCTGTGGCTTGGAGTTGCTGTGGCTTGGCCGGGCAACTCGTTAGTTAGAGAAGATGTTGCAGCTTGTGGTTGGAGCATGCTACAAGGACAAAACGTAGACGAGGAGAGTTAGTGCTACATGGACTGGGACCTTTAATTGTTCCATTAGCTATAGTAGAAGAGAAGGGAGCTGGCAATGCTTGAAAAGAGGAGCGCATAGTGAACAGAAACAAAGAAGCTTGCAGTAACAAAGGGGTTTTTTAGCTAGGGATTAGAATGGGGGCTGAAGCATTTTTCTAGGAAAGATCCATAAAGAGCTAGGCTTCTCGACGCCAGTTTGGAGCTGACATCGATGCCGATGACCTGAGTTAAGTAATTTTTTATTATTTTGTTGTTTCTTTCTCTCATTGGGAATTAATTGTGTTATCCTATTTTAATTGATTTAGGTATTGTGTATGTATAATCGAATTTTCATTATTATTTAGTTATTTGGGTATGAACCTATTGGCTATTATGAGTTGATGATTTTAATGTCATTGAATCGTTAATTGCAAAACCATCGTTAGAATTTCAATATAATCTGTAATTATTATATTGAAATTTATGTGTAGTGACTAATGATTTGTAGTTATTAGGAAAAATATGACCTAGGTTAAATGACGCATCATATGTGGTTGTTGCCTTGATTAATTAGTTTTCCTAATTCGTAATGCTACTGCCTATTTAAATCTAGAGATCGTATCCTAGGTTATTCGATGATTAGGTTTAATTAACAATCGTATCTTGATTACACAAAACATAAGAAAAAACTCAGGTTAATTATTAACCCATGATTAATAGTTTCTAGGAAAGGTTAAAGAATAACAAATTAATGAAATATTCTTAATTAGAGTGTAGGTTGAGATTAAACCAAAGAACCGAGTCCCTACCGAATTCCCCACCTTTATCATTTTTTACATGTTTTCTTTAATTTGTTTTTATTAGTTAGTTTTATTTTATTTTCATCTTTCAAAATCCAACCCGCCATTAAACCTAAACACTAGTTAATTTCATTTCATAAACTTTACACACACTCTCTGTGGGATTGACCTAGACTCGCCACTGCTATAGTAATAGTCTAGTTATTTTATTTTGACTAACAAAACGACATGCGATCAAAGTCTATGAACATTCGAGGTAAAGAAAGTCATTTTAATTTAGATTTACCTTTGGAGCCCTTCTTACTACTCCTTATGTTTTTCCTTCTCTATACCTCTTTAAATTTCTCTTCTTATGTAGGTTATCCATTAGCTTATTAGGATCAGGTTGGACAATCACCTGAGGTGTAACAATTGGTGCATCAAAAGGGATTGACATTTTAATTACTTTTGTTTTAGCCATTTCTTTATGGTTCTCTTCCTCTTGTACCTATTAGTTATGAGTTATCTACTCTAATGAACTTTGTACCCATTAGCATACATTCTTTTCCTTATGCTGGAGGGTTTCTACTAATAGGATACTGTTACCTTGTCTTCAATAAAATTGTTTTGTATTCCTAACCTCAGAATGGGATTGTACTTTGGTATATCTTTTGAGATGTCCATTATAATGCATATGCAGGCATGACCATCTTATTGCATTATCATCGGTGTAGTCCAATATTCCAATGATACACTGTGAGTATTTATCCAAAGAGGTAAGTGATTAATTCTTACCTTTTTAATTTGAATTCCAAGCGTCTAGGCTTAGATAAACAGAGGATATTGAAGCATATGTCAAGGGCCTTCCTCAACTATTTCACTTTCTTTAGCTTGTGTGTTAAAAGAGAACAAGATGAAGTTTCCTTTTGTCAACAAGACCTCACTTAAACCTCTATTTCTTTAATGAGATGTATCATATTTCTACATAATTAGGAAAGGAAGGAGCTTATCCATGAAGAAGTCCACCAGGATAGCTTCCTAGATTTTTGCACCAGCCTTGAATTTTTCCAAGCCATGAGCTACTGTGGTTCAACCTTTAATCTCCAATGGAGGGCATTGGAGTGGAGATAGGTTCGATTGGTCACCTACCATTTACTTCTAAATTTTTCTTTGAAAGTTAGGTTAGTCTGGTTTATTTTGGCTAGTATGGTGGATAAGAGTGAAGGTAGAAAAAGAATCAAGATTAGAAGTAGGGATGGAGGTAGAGGTACCATAAGGGGGATGACTAACCTAAACTTAGGGCCAATATTTGAACTAACTACAAGTGCACGTCATAGTTATAGCTAGTACTGACAAGTACAGGTCAAACCTATAAAATAGTGATTGTTAATAATTATTTTTCTCCTATTGTCTAGTCTGCAAATTGGATTTTAGTGTTTAATTAAGAAAATAAAACTTAAGGAATTAAAATAAAATAAGAAGTAATATTTAATAGAGAAACCAGAAATCACTTAGGAAATAATCGATATCAAGAATTAATGTCTAGGTTATGAATCCCCCTTAAAAACCATTAAATAATTGACCTTTTATTATGCAATAATTTGATTGACTATTAGATCGTGAAAATTCCTATCGTATGTTAATAACTCACTTGAGACTACTAATAACTAATCTTATAACTATCAGCTGATATTATTCAGGTTAAATGTATTATTGATTGTTGAAGATTGTTGGAGAAATTGCTATAAATTTTCCTTTATTAGTACCTAATTATTATACCTAATATCTTTCCTTTATTAGTGCCTAATTGTTAGGGACTAATTTTTTTCCTTTTCTATTTATACAAGGTTCATATTTTAAGGATTATTTATGTGTATCTAAATAAGGTTGTACTGTAAGGAAGAATACACAAAACGAAATAGAAAAAATCATTTTTTTGGTGGTTATTTCTCACAGCATAGTATTAGAGCTTTTGTCAACTAAAAGAGATATATTTTTAGCTCGATAGTAGCTACTGCAATCAGTATTTAGTGGAGAGTTTATTTGTTTTCTTGTGTTTCTTCAATGTATGGATAACGAGAAAAATAGTTGTTGAAAATATGGTTGGTTTGATTAGTGAGAATCCCTTATTGCAAATCGTTCGTAAAGCTAGATGGAACTAATTATCTTGCATGGTTAAGATCTTGTCAATTATTCATCCAAGCTAGAGGTTTGCAAGGATATATTAATAAGAATAGACCAAAACCAGATGTCACCAACCCCACCTACAACTAGTGGGAATTTGAAAATTCCCTTGTTATGTCATGGCTCATTAATTCTACACAACCTCATATTCCCAAAGATTATTTATTACTAAATACATTTTTTAAGATTTGGAATGCAACATCTCAAACCTATTCTCAAGTGGGCAATGTTGCACAAATCTATAAATTAAGGAATAGGGTCCATGGGACAACACAAGTTGAGATGATTATTACTCAATACTTTGTTGAATTGAGTGGTTTACAAAAAGAACTTGATTTTTATCAAGATTTCCAAGTTGTATGTTTTGAAGATGTAGCAAAATTCTATAAATTAGTGGAAAAAGAGTGTATATATAATTTTCTTATTGGTTTGAATATGGAATATGATCAAATACAAGTTCAAGTAATTGGTAATGATTCTTTATGGAAAACATATTCCTACATATAGCAAAAGGAAAGTTGAAGAAATGCCATGATACACACTATTTTAGTTGATAAGGCAGGGCTAGTTACTAATTCGCTTTGTGAATAGCTACAAATTAGCAGGTATGGTCCATCAGAGAAGGATCATAGGAGCTGTGATTATTACGGGAAGTTACGACACACTAAGGAGAATTGTTGGAAGCTACATGGTTGACCAACTAGGATTCATGGAAGAAAATAGATGGACTCAATAAGCTCACTAGCAAATATGTTTGAAACAATGGAAGTACCTAGAGAAACAACTAATCTTGAGAGTCTTCCCAATGAAAAAGTGCAAACCCTAAGGCATGTTTTTTCTTGACTCGATTCTCAATCAACCATAATTGTTTCCTCTAATCCTGTGAAACTAGGTATTGTTTTTTTTGATAACCTTGATACTTATAATGATTTATAGGTTATAGATTATGGAGCAAACAAATATATGATAGGCTCTTCCAATAAATTCTCAACTTATTCTTCATGTTGAGGAAAGAATAAAGTCCACATAGCAGATGAATCTTTAGCTCCTATATCTAGAATAGGTTCTATTAAGTGTATTTCTACCATTAACCTATCATCAGTCCTTTATGTTTATAGTTTTCCTATTAACCTGTTATCTATTGGTGCAATTACAAAAGCACTTAATTACAAAATTCACTTTTTCCTACTTTTTGAATCTTTCAAGATCTAAAAATAGGGAAGACTATTGGCTTTAGTGGATTGCAAGATGGCTTATATCTACTAGAGGAAGGCTGTAGTACCATGATTCATGGTATAATATAAGCTTTGTTAGGAGAATCCACGAATGTTAACCAGGAAATAATCCAGTGGCATAAACAATTAAGGCACCCATCCTTTTCTGTTTTTAGAAAGATCATATCCTAGTTTGTTTAAACATTGGAAGTTGGATTTATTATTTTGTGATGTCTAAACACACTAGACATTTTTATCATTCAATTAATAATAAAATTTACGTTTCTCTTATGACTATTCATTCTGATGTATGGGGACTTATGCAAGTAGCTTTGCTATTTGGTTATAAATGGTTTGTTTTATTTATTGTTGTAGTAGATTAACTTAGTTCTATTTGATTAAATCAAAAAAGAGGTTTTCTCTTGTTTTCAACTATTTCACAAAATGATTTATACATAATTTGATGTCAAGGTTAAGATTTTGAGAACTGACCATAATACAAAATACATGGATGGAGCTTTTCATGCGTATTTAGATTCCAATAGGATATTGCAACAAACTAGTTGTGTGAACACTAGTGCACAAAATGAAGTATCTAAAAGAAAAATAGGCATTTATTATAAGTGGCTCGACCTCTCATGTTTATTATAAATGTTCCAAAGGTTTATTGGGGACAGTTCTTTCAATTGCCTATGTTACTAATAAATTCCCATAAAAAAACTTAATTTTAAGAGCCCTTTAGAAGTTCTACAAGGTAGTAATTCATAGGCTTTTCCTACAAAAATTCTTAAATATGTGTGTTTTTATTCAAAAGAGGAATATAGGTAAGTTAGAATATAAGGACTTTAAATGTGTGTTTGATGGGTACTTTGTAACTCAAAAGGAATATAAGTGTTATAATCCTCCCTCTTGAAAGTATTTGTATGTATGGATGTTACCTTTGAGGTGTATGAACCTTAATTTTCATCAGCCCAATCATCTCTTCAGAGGGAGAATAAGAAGGAAGAGGTGGCAACACCTATCCCTATACAATTTTTTAGTCAAAATACTAGTAACGACAAGGAATACGTTAGAAATGCGTGGTTAGATAAGCCAGAATTCAAAATCTATACATGATGGGATAAGACAGATAAGGCCATCAAGCACATTAAACCTAGTCAAGCGCCACCTATGACTTCAGTCCATGAGAATTTATACAGTGAGTTTCCCTCACTTGTTGATTGTCCTAATTTTAGTTCTAGCACTAATGATCTTAATGTTCCTATTCCTATTAGGAAATGAGTCATCACTTATACTAAATATCATATTTTAACTTTGTTTCCTATGACTCTCTATTTCCTTCCTATAGAGCCTTTGTATTATCTGTTTCTTGCGTTTCTAATCCACATGGTTGGAAAGAAGCATACTATAATCCAAATTGGAAAGGGGGCGATGATTGAAGAGATGAAGGCATTACCAAAAAATGAGACATGTGTACTTGTTACTTCTCCATTGGGAAAGAAGCCAATTGGAAACAAATGGATGTTTACAGTAAAACATAAGCAAATGGTTCAATCTAAAGCTATAAAGCTAGATTGGTGGAAAAAGGCTTCACTTAAACTTATGGGGTGGACTATTAAGAGACTTTTACTCTTGTGGCAAAAATGAATGCCATCATAATCATCTTATCATGTCCAGCTAAACTTGATTGGGACCTATAACAATTTGATGTCAAGAATGCCTTTTTATATGAAGGTTTAAAGGAAGAGGTGTATATGGAAATTCATCTAGGATTTGATGATGCAAAAACTAAAAGGCAAGATTGTAGATTAAGGAAGACATTATATGGTTTGAAACAATCACCCAAGGCATGGCTTGATATGTTCAGTAAGGCTATGATCTCATTTGGATATTTTCAAAGCAATGCTGATCATACCTTCTTTATTAAACACTATAGTAGTAAGGTCACATTACTTATTGTTTATGTTGATAATATAGTTATGACTGGAAATGATAAGGAGGAGATTGCTCAGTTTAGAGAGCTTTTAACTTGAGAGATTGAGAGTAAAGATTTGGGTAAGTTACAATATTTTCTTGGAATAAAGGTTGCAAAATTAGATAAAGGAATCTTTATTTCTCAAAGAAAATATGTTTTAGATGTTCTTGAAGAAACCAGTATACTAGGATGCAAACTAGTAGACTCTCCCACTGAAGCTAATCACAAATTATTAGCAAGAGTTAGTGACTCGGTGGATTTAGGTCGATATCAAAGGTTGGTTAGGAGATTGATTTATCTCTAACACACTAGACTAGACATATCCTTTACTGTAAGCTTGGTAAGTTAGTATATGTATGACCTCACGATTCCCATTTAGAAGATATTTTTTGCATTTAAAATATTTGAAATCTACACTAGGAAAAAGGTTGCTCTTTTCAAACATGATCACCTAAAGATAGAAACTCATACAGATGCAAATTGGGCTAGATTTTTGGCTGACAGATTGTCAAATTTTTGTTATTGCACATTTATAGGTGGAAATTTACTTATTTGAAGAAGTAAAAAACTGAATGTGGTAGTACGATCAAGTGTAGAAGCGTAATATAGAGTCATCATATAAAGAGTTTGTGAATTAATATGGCTGCAGAAAGTAATGATAGAATTGCAATTATTAGAGGGAAATGTTTGACCTTATTGTGTGATAACAAGGTTGTCATTAGTATAACTCACAATTTAGTTTAACATTATCAAGCAAAGCATATAGAGATTGACCAACATTTCATAAAGGAGAAAATAACATATGGTATTTTGAATATTTCTTTTATGAACGCAGAAAGTCGACTAGCTGATGTATTTACTAAAGGGTTTGGGACTAGACCATTTAATAATTTAGTTTGCAAGTTGGGTATGTATTGCATCCATCCACCAACTAAATGGGGAGTGTTGACTACTGGAGATTTTTGAAGTAATTGATGTAATTTTTCCTTTATTAGTACCTAAATATTAGGTGTAATTTCTTTCCTCTATTAGTGCCTAATTATTAAGGACTAATTTCTTTCCTTCTATATTTATATAAGGTTCCTATTTTAGGGTTAATTTATATGTATATAAATAGGGTTGTTGATTTAAGGAAGAACACACACAACATAATAGAAAACTCCTTTTCTATGGTTATTTCTCATAATAAGCACTAAGATTGTTTTACCGATTTGTAAATTCCGCTATTAGGTTTGACCTTAAGCCAGAGGATTTATGGTAACCTATCTTTAGGTTTGCAATTAACTCTTTGCAATTATAGTAGATCTATTCATACACAGGAATTCTCAATCTCTATATTATGAAATCAATTTATGTACTAATATTTTAGAGCATAAATTAAACATGTAATTGAATCACAATATATCAATCAAAACAATTGCATTAAATAAAATAACTCAAACGTATTATAGCACAAAACTAAGGTTCATCTTACCTAGACACTAAAGATCTTTAGTTACACATGATAGAAAACAAAATCAAATATAAACAGAAAGAAAAACGAATAGAAGACAAAAAATCATAATTGTAAATCTTCCTTTATCTCCTATCGAATGTTTTAACAATGTAGAGGTTTGATTTTGTATTCTAATGGATCTTTTGATGATTTCTTCTTATTTTGCACTTTTCTAAATCAAAATCTACAAATGATCTCTCCCTCTAGAATTGCCCCTCAACATTTGTTCCCCCTATGTGCCTCCGTTCACGTCCTTAAATAACAAAATTTAGGGTTTTTGGTGCATACATGGTCTGATAAACGACTGTGTATTAAACTGTGTATCTTCAAAACACTAAAGATCATGACTTTACATGTTTTAAGAGACTTACACTGCCACATACACAGCTGTGTATCCCTTCTTTGATTCAACTCTTCATTTTATGCTATGATTTCACCCAAATTCCTCTCCTTTTAGTCCATAAAGTCAATTATAACCTATAAATGTAATTGAACCAAATTAAGTATTAAATATATAACAAAATCACAAAATATCAAGCAAAATACATCAAATATGAGTGTATAAATATAGTCAAATATGCATCTATCAAACATCCCCACACTTAAGCTTTTACTTGTCCTTAAGCAAAATATAGTCAAAATTATAAATCTTACAACATCTATACTTCATTAATCTTAACCTATCCATTCATACTATAAATCATCAAGTCATATTAATTAAATTGACATACAAGTAGAATCAAATTATCCTAAAACTAACTCCATATGTTAATATTAATAGTGATCACATCAATAATCGCATTGAAATCGAAAGGATAAACCTTTACACCCTTACTAAGATTTCACTTAATGCAATAAATGTTTAGGGTGAAAAGTATCAAACTCTCAATCAATGCATAGTAGAACTCTTACCATATGCTTATAGTATTATCACATCTCCACCACTTATATATAAACGAGAAACAAAAATGAAAAGGTCTTTACACATATTGTAATAGGGCCTAGGTACGATATGGTAAAAAGGGTTAAGTTAAAGGAAATTTGCTAAAGATATTATTATAAGACTTGTTTACAAATACACACTGGTCCTTTTATCACAAGTGCATTGGCACCATATACTTTTCTTTTTTCTATGCTCTTTTTGCATCACAATAATTTTAAGCATTCATCATGTACCACAAATAAAGAGTTATTGGACCTTTCAAATCAAGTTTCAAATAAATAAATAATGTAAATAACCTTCAGGGTATAAAACAATAAGAAGCCTAAAAGAATAATAGGATAAAGATTAATAATAAATCAATGAAAAAGGCTAACGCTGAACTTGGTTATTCCTAAAGGATAATTTTAATGTACGGTAATAATCAAAGAAATAGGCTAACACAAATTGTTGAATCTAAGTGCCTTTATCACTTCAATGCTTTCAATTTAAAAAATATGAACTCAATATGTATAAAAAAAGAAAGTTCTAGAATTGTTGAACTATACATGATAACACCATGAAAGAAATAAAAAAGCTTAAAATTTTTGAAAAATTTTCTTTTAGGCTCAAAAACTCACAAAAAAGATGGGTATATGTGCACAAATAGTATGCAATTTCCATTCAAATCAACTATACCAATGATTGATAAAAATGACTTATAAAAATAATTTTATTCTAACTATCATTCTTTTGCATACTAATTCAAATTAATATTCAACAATGAAATAGAGTATTGATGGACATATTTCAATTAATTCGAGATATCAGTTAATAAAATTTTAATCAAGAGTATAATAAGCTTAAAGAAATCATTAAAAATCATTAGCCCTTTCCTTACACTTAATGAGTTGTACATTATCCTCAATTCACACAATATAAGTATTTAAAAAATAAGTGAGAGGGTTAAGTTGGTAATTTCCATAATAGGACAAATTTTTTT
Source organism: Erythroxylum shatona (assembly GCA_027568895.1). NCBI lineage: Eukaryota > Viridiplantae > Streptophyta > Magnoliopsida > Malpighiales > Erythroxylaceae > Erythroxylum > Erythroxylum shatona. The sequence goes on along the minus strand of JAOSBK010032658.1, from coordinate 261 downwards.
ATTTTTGATCCATCAAGCAATAGACTACATCCTTGCAAAATATAAAAAAGGATAAAAAGATGAAAGAAAATAAAATAACAAAAACAAAATAACTAAAAAACATGAAATAAAATCTATCCTAATTTATGGGTAGCCTTGTTGGGCACGGGTCCCGGATCCCTAATCCCGAGGCGGCCCCTCGGGCCGAGCCCGCGCCGAGCTCCTAAACCACGGACCCGATCCCAACATCCATACATAACCTTTTGATTCATGCAACATACA
>JAOSBK010032657.1:0-10799 GCA_027568895.1 Erythroxylum shatona | reverse complement strand
ATAAGCCAATGGTGTGGCTTTTGATATGTAAATAAAGTTTTTCAAACTCTGTTGCTTTAGAAATGAAATGATAGATTAAAGTAGTTCGGTTATGTATGTTCTTTTTGACTTCCTTGTAATATGGTTGAATGGAAGTAATAAGTTTGTTTGATGTTTGATGGTCGTGGGCATGCCACTCTTGTGCGATGATGCCTAATAAGGATTCATGGAAATAACCCTATAGGATAATATGCTCAGGCTTCATGATTTCACAAGAGTTGGGTTTCGGAATCGGTGCCCAACATTTGTGGTATCAGAGCAAGAAGAAGAAATCGATGATGGTTAAGGAGACTTCATTGGATTATGCTCACATTATATGGTTCCAATTAGGAGTTGGGTTCTGGAAACGTTGCCCAACAATCATTCTATGATCAATACATTCATAAACATATGTTACATATTCTTAAAAGAATATGGTCGACTAACTAATACAATGGTTGACTAATCTATCTAGAACCCTATTTTTATTTTCTTAAATCACCCTATCAATTGACTAAACTTCCTAAAACAAGTTTTTCAACATTTTCAAGTTATTTCAAATATCATAACATATTCTTTTGACAAAATTTTGAATTAAAAATATATTTAAAATTCTAAAAATTATTTTAAAGATTAAGATTTTTTAAAATCAATATAAATATTCTCTTAATTATGAAAGGATTTATATATTATAACTTATATGTAAAAGATCATACAATGATTCAGTCTTTAGTTCATTGAAAGATAAAATAAGATTATAAAATGATTGCAATGATTTGCTGAATTTTTGATATGCTTGATTCATCTTTATTATTAGTTCTTTTCTTGAATATATATGTACTACACTTTGCTCACTTTTTCATCCTTTGATTGTTCAACTGATTCAGTTGACTCCTTTACTCATTGAGCTTGATTTTTCACATATTAACTTTGTTGGCCCCCAAAATTTTTTTCTTGATGAATAAGCATAATTTAAATAATTTTGAGATTTTGATAGATTAATCATTTTGTAATTATTTAATTACGTCAAAGTTAGTAGGATTTATTGAATGGGTAAGTGGAATTAAAGTGTTAAATTTATAAAAATGTTCAGGGGTGTTTTTGATCAGACACTTAAGGTTAAAAGAACATAAGCCTATAAAGAAGGGTAAAATGGACTTTTTGGGCTCATTAAGGGTAGAAATGGAAGAAGAAATGTTGTCTTGTTCATTTAAAAAGGGAAAAACTTGAATTGAGAGAGAAGAACAAAAATAGAAGAGAGTTTCGGTGGAGAGGAGAGAAAAGAAGGAAAGATAGTTAGGGTTTCATCATTTCTTGATTTTTAAGGGAGATTTTGAGGTTGTTCAAGAAGGAAAAAGGTAGAGGAACAGAAGAACTTCCATTTGAGCTAAAGATCTCTTCATTTGGTGAAGAATCAAGGTAAGATCATTTTGAATCTTTTAGATTTTTGGAAGGATTTTAGTTCATGAAACTTAGTAAATGCATGGGTTTAGATATTCTAGAATCAATTTTAGTGATTGTGTTTTGTGGGATTTTCAATTAAAAACCCTATTGAGAGAGATTTTTGTTATTTTAGAAGGGGATCAAGAGAGGCATTTTAAGCAAGTCCTTAAGAAAGGAATTCAAGGTGGGTACTTGTTTATAATAGATTAAATAAGCCACTAATGTTTTCTTTGAATCTAGGATGTTTAATGATTTTAAATTGCATCATAAATGTTGCATTTATTGCTTCTTAAATGATTTGAGAAATTGCAATATGTTGTTATATAAATTGTGTGATGATTTATGGAAAGAATTTGAAAGTGATTTTTTGAAAAGATAACATGTTTATGAAATAATGTTTTCGAAATATCTTATGTTTATGAAAAATCAAGTTTCAGAAACGTACCATTTTGGGTAATATGTTTACAAGATTTGAAATGCATGATTATGTGGGTTTGTGGTAGTTCCCTAAGTGAAGTCAAGTTTACTTTGACAAAAGGCTTCTTCCGCCTGCCCGCTAATGACATGGAGCTCCTTCATAAACTCCCCTAAGTTCACGGCTACACAAAACGATTATGTGAGATTGCGTTAGTACGTTCTGTTCACGGCTACACAAGACTCTTATGGGAAATATGTAGTACGTTCTATTTTGGATCTACTCAAACCATTATGATGTGCTTATATGCTTATCATATGTGAAAAAGTTTGATGCATTCATGTTTTGTAGTTGAGAATTTGACTACATGATGAGAATTTGATAAACATATGTTTTACGAACTCAATGAGAATTTTCTATGACAAGTGAATGTTTTCAAAGGTTTTGCTTATTTTTTCGTTATAAACTTGTTACCCACGAGCTTTAAAGCTCACCCCCTTTTCGTCCCATCTTCAAGGGAAGAAAATAAGATTGAGTAACCAAGAGTCGAGAATTCTTTCTACTTTTGCAATGTTTTGTAAATTAAGTTAGATTTTGTAAAAGTAAGAATTTAGATGCAATTAGAGAATTATTGGGGTTTTGTATCTTTTGTATTTTGGATTTTGATACTGATGATGTAATGTGGCTTGGAATGCTATTAAAGCTTTGTAAACTTGTATCCTTGGTGTTAATGAAATATGAATTGTGTATGGATGATGTGGGTTGAAATTAGAGATACCTGAAGAAGTTACCAGCTTGAGTTGATGATTTTTGAACATGAATTGTTGTTATATATATATGAGATGTTATGGAAAAGAAAATAGGAATTATGAATGATGAGATGTAGTTGAATGGATAAGAATGATGTCGCGTTAGAGGAAGTGAATTTGGAAAAATTTTCAAGTCTTCCATAGGGCTAAAATTCGTGTTCTAACCTCAGGGGAAAATCTGGACTAATCTAGGTTGAATTAGACAAAATTGTCTTTTAGAAAGTTATAGATTATCTTTCTAGCTTTCCAATGGTATATAGTATGAAATTTTTGAATATCGGAGTCGAAAGTTATGATCTTTATAAGTGAAGATGCTCTGGAGAGTGTAGTTAGTGATTCAGAACTTTTGTTGATGTGAGGAAGACCCTGTAGAAACCCCATCGTCTGATTCAATCTTAGACTGAATCCCATCGTCTGGTTCAGTCTGAAACTGAAGTCTTTCGTCTGAAGCCTTTTGTCTAACTTAATTTTGACCCTCTAAATGACAAAATCTCACTTCAGTTCCTTCATGAAAATTGTAGATGTAGAAGTCCTCTTTCAAACCGTTTACAAATGATCTTAATCTGATATCTCTAGTAAAAGTTATGCTAATTGTACCAAAATAGGTCTCAAACTGAATCCCTTTGTCTGATTCAGTCTTATATTGAAGCCCTTTATCTAGTTCAATTTTGACCCTCTAGATGACCAAATCTCTCTTCAAGTTCTCACAAAAGTTGTATATCTCGAAATCCTCTTCGAAATCATCCTAAGATGACCTTAATTCAACATCTTTAAAGAAAGTCATTCTAATTGTCTCAAAACAGGTTCAATATGATTGAGGACGAAACATTGTTTGATTCTTTTAGCCATAACTGCATCATTCGATCTCCAAACATTGTTGGAAGAGTATGAATTGGATGTGTCACTGAACATACTTTGATATTTTGACGATATCTTGACCAGTATAACTCCAAATGAGATGATTCTTATTTCAAAATAAACTAGAGACATGGAGATACAAATCCTCTGGAGAAAATGAATTTAAATTCAATATCTAAGACTTTCATTTTCTGGATGGAATTTGAGTATAGTGTACTATTTCAGTTTAATAATAGCTCGAAAATGTTTGGGGTATAACTTTTAGATTGCTGAACCAAATTGAATAATTTTGGTGTCATTAGAAACTTAAGAAAATGGGGAACAAATATTCTAAAGAAGTCAAATTGTAATTAAGTTTGAGGTTTCCCAAAATCAGTTCTAAAATAGGAGAAATGAGTTTGTTTTTGATATTTGATTGGTGTGGGCACGCCACTCTTGTGGGATGATGGCTCTTTAAAATAACACTATAGGATAATATGCTCACGCTTTATGACTCCAAATGTTGGGTTCCAGAAATAGGGTGCAAGAATAAAACACAGCAGAACAGGAGTAGCAATGTAACGAAGGTGTTATGCGTTGCATTATGCATTAGGCGTTATGTGCTGCATTGTGTGTTACGCAGGCACTGCTTGCACACATCGCAGACATTGTGCATTAAACGCACAACGCGTCTACGTTTCAAAAACACATGGTGTGCATTTTATTCAAAATGCACAGTAAAAGGAGAAGTCCGTGAATAGGAGGTGTGATCCAGCATATTAAATTGTCACATCCAAGCTACAAGAGAGGGGGGCGACAAAGAGTAGACAAGAAAGTGGTGAGACATGAATAGTACCTTAGACCCAAAAACTTAATTGTCCCATCGATGAATAGTGAAGAGTAGAGAGGGCTGTGTAAGAGGGCAGTGAAGGAGAAGCGAAGGGGTCTTCGGTGGGGCTAAAATATGGGGGGCTGAAGCATTTTTTTAGGGAAAGACTTATGAAGGGCTAGACGTTTCGACACCACTTTGGGGGCGACATCGATGTCAATGACCTGGGTTAAGTATTTTTTAATTGTTTTGTTGTTTCTTTCTCTCATTAGAAATTAATTGTGTTATCTTATGTTAATTGATTTGGGTATTGTGTACGGATAATTAGATTTTTGTTATTGTTTGGTTATTTGTGTATGAACCCATTAGGTATTATGAAAAGATGTTTTTAATTCGTTCACTGAATCGTTTAATTGCAAGCCTATTGCTAGAATTTTGATGTAATCCATAATTGTTATGTTGAAATTTATGTGTAGCGACTAATGATTCGTAATCATTAGGGATAACAAAACCTAGGTTAAACGACGCATCGTATATGGTTGTTGCCTTGATTAATCAAATTTTCTAATTCGTAATGCTACTGCCTAATTAAACCTAGAGATCGTATCCTAGGTCGTTCGGTGGTTAGGTTTGATTAACGATCATATCTTGATTAAACAAAACCTAAGAGAAAACTCGGGTTAATAATTAACCCACGATTAATAGTTGCTAGGAGAGGTGTAAAAACAACAAATCAAAGACATATACTTAATTAAGGTGTAGGCTGAGATTGAACCAAAGAACTGGGTCTCTACTGAATTTTCCACTTTTATCATTTTTTGCATTTTTCATTAGGTTATTTTTATTTTATTTTCTTATTCTAAAATCCAAAACCATCCGTTAACCCTAAACACAAGTTACTTTCATTTCATAAACTTTGCACACACTCTCTGTTGGATCAACCTAGACTCACCACTACTATAATAGTAATCTAGCTATTTTATTTTGACTAGCCTTACGATGTGCGGTCAACGGTGTAGCAGCAGGTATGCAAGATGATGCCTCATCTGTAAGTGTAGTAGCTGGAGGTACAACATCTAATTTTGCTGCAGCTGTAGAAAGTGGTGCTTCACTTGGACAGTAACTGGCTCCAAATCGTGGTCTGAATCTTGATCGCATCATATCCTGTTTTCTCTTTGGTGGCATATTTCAATGTAAAATTCATATTTGATTGAATATTCCAGAAATATAATAATTTTATTGAATATTCTAGAAATATAATAATTTTAATTCAATATTTCATACAATATATTGAAAATTCAATAATTGATTTGTTGAATAAATATTTTATTACAAACACAAATTAATCGCTATCAGTACTTAATTGTAAATCAAAATCAAAATCAAAATCATTATCTTCTTCTTTTTCTAAAGAATTAGAATCAAACTTAGACTCCTTTTCATATCTCTCGCCCTCCTCATCCTCTCCAGATGAAATTTCAACATATTCATTATTTGGATCGTTCAAAAGTTCATTCTTGTCATATGTAACAGATGCATTTATTTCATAGACATCTTCCTGAAGTGCTTCACTTTCAATTCTCTGTTCTCCTTTTTCATGTGATTTAAAAACACCTCTAGGTTTAACTTTACAAACGGCTAACCAAGCTGACTTATCTCGTCGTAAGCTAAAAAAAGGGACATAACACACTTGGATCACTTGCATTGCCAACACGAAAGGTTCAAATTGTCTACATCCTTTTCGTTTGTTGATTTCAACTATATTGTATTAGCTATGCACTTTTGTACCAACATTTTAGAGTTGGATCAAACCTGTCACACTTAAATATCACACTTCGCTTTATTGACAATGCAGGGTACTTAATTTCAAGTATCTCAATAATTTTACTGTAGTAATCTATCAATTCTCCTTTTATGTAAACTTAATTGTTTACTGTTTTGATGCTATGACCATGATATTCTGTATGATATTTGTATCCCTTAACGAAATACATCGGATACGATTTAACAGTTCGCAAAGGTTCCTTTGTAAGATCACATATGAACTTATTCTCTATTGGATTTTCTAAGGCCTACATATAAGAAATAATCATATTAAACAGTATAGCGTCATTTAAACACTTTAATCTTATAATTCAATCATTTCAATAATTGTAAGTGAAAATTTACATATTTCTCGAACCATTGAGGAAAGTGTCTTCTAACTCTTTTATCCTATGTTTTCTTGGGCATTAGCTCATGTAATCATTTCTCGTATAATATAAAATCTTTATTATGTATTTCAGTTGTGAATAACACTAAATTTCAAAACCTAAATAATCAATTTCAACTTATTGCATGAAAGGTTGAACCTCTTGATAGTTCAATAAAATGTAACTATGGGCAGCCTCATTTTCTTCTTCTGTTAACATTCTTTTTATTGAGCGTCCATATATTCATCCAGGATTTATGAAAATAGATAAGTTACCATTAGTATCACTTGTTCCTCCGCCATCGTTATTATGAGAAACTTTTCTTTCTCTTATGTGAACATGCGACTCAAAATAATGTAAACAAAATGTATAGGCTTCCTCTACTAAATAAGCATTACATATCAAACATTCAACTCTAGCCTTGTTTTTTACATTTTCTTCAAGTGATGCAAATACCTATATTAGCGAATAAGGTTATTACAATTTAGTTATTAAAACATGTTATTACTTCAGTTATAATCATTTTTGTTGAATTACCTCTTAAACAGATACAATTATTGTTATTGAATTGGATTGGCAAGTTTAACCTCATGTGCTAAATGCACAGGTAGATACTCCATACAGTCAAAAAAGTTTGGAGGGAAAATCTCTTCTAATTTATACAAGATTACTGGAATTTCTCTTTCTAGTTTTCCATTTCAGCCAACTTGATTTCAGATGATATTAAACTTTTAAAAAACAAACTTAATTATGTTATAACTTCCCAAACCTTATTCGATAGCAACTCCTAAAATGCAATTAGAATTAACCTTTGCATAAACACATGACAATCATGACTTTTCATCCTAAATAATTTGTAATTCCTCATATCCACACATCTTGCCGAGTTTGAAACATAACCATTAGGAAACTTTAGACTTTTCAATCATTCACACAAAATTTTCCTTTATTTTTTGCCCAAAGTGCAACATACTTTCGGATATTTATATTTACTGGTATGAAGATCTTTATGTAACTCATCCCTTTTAAAAAGGTTTCAAATCAGCTCATGATTTTGCATTGTCTTTTGTCCTTCAATATTCATTATGGTATTGAACAAATTGTCAAAAATATTTTTTTCAATATGTATCACATCTAGATTATGACATATCAAATTAGTTTTTCAATATGGCAAATCCCAAAAGATGCTTCGTTTTCTCCAACCAAGGTTTTTACTAATGCTTGTATTTACTTCATCAGCTTCAAATTCTGCAACTTTCAACAAACCTAATTCATCAAACTCATGCAATATCTCTTCACCAGCTTTGTGAGGGGGAACAGGTGTTTTTACTATCCTATGCTTAATGAACTTTTATTTATTGCGTCTAAATGGATCATTTGAAGAAATTTCCTGTAGTTGTCAGACCAATATGATTTGCCCTCGTTTGGAAGAAAAAATGTATAAGAATCATTGCCACAATAAGGACAAGCTAATTTTCCTACTGTGCTCCATCCAGACAACATAACATATATCGAAAGATCACTAATGGTCCATATCAAAGCTGATCTCAACACAAAATTTTGTTTTAGAGACACTTCATATGTCTCAACACCATATTCCTAAAGATGCTACAATTCAGATATCAATGGTTGTAAGAATACATCAATTTTATTCTTTATATTTGTAGGCCCTGACACAATCACTATCAAAAACATATATGCCTCATTCATACACATCCATAGAGGCAAATTATAAGGAGTAATTATGATTGGCTGTAATAAATGTTGTTAGCTAGATTGACCAAAAAGTTGGAATCCATCCATTGACAATCCCAACTAAACAATTTTGACTTTCAGTTGCAAACTCATAATGGGTGTTATTGAAATTTTTCTACGCCAGTGCATCTGATGGATGACTCATTATTTCATCTTCCTATTCTTGTTCATTATGTCATCTCATGTTCGATGCAGTAACATAAGAAGCATATAGTCTTTGAAGTCTCGGAGTTAGCAGGAAATAATACATTCACTTCTAAGGTACTAATTTTTGTTTCATAGAATGCTTTCTAGGCTTGAACCTAGAATGACCACAAAATTTGTACTATTGTAATTTCACATCATCTCCCCAATACAACATACATCCCAATTTGCAACAATCAATCTTTTCAACAGGCAAACCAAGACCCCTAATAAATTTCTTCATATTGTAAAAACTATCAACCATTGTATGAATAGGAGGCAATGATTCTTTATACCATCCAAGAATTTTATCAAAACTAATATCATAAATATGCCTTTCAGACTTTATGTTCAATATTAGAGCAATTGAAGACAATTGAGTCATTGTCTCACAATTTGACCATAATTCTTGGTTAGCTAAGGTCAAAAGATTATTTTACATGTGGGTTTAGTTCTTCTTCAAGATTTTCTATATTTTCTTTAAAGGTATAACCGATTGCATCATAAACCATTTACATGTAAGGATTTTCAATTGCACCCACATTATTTATTCTAAATTCAATCCCCCTTTCAAACTCATCTACATCCACTAACGAGTCTACTTCATTACTGTTGAGGTGCTACAAATCAATGCCTCCCCATGTCGTGTCCACTCAAAATAATTTTGAACAAACCATTTTCTCAGCAAATGTCCATTCACTTCATCAATAGGAAGGAAGTGAATGTGTTTGCACTTTTTACATGGAAATCTAATCTTTGGGGCATCCATATATGTAGGTTGAGAACATGCATGATGAATAAAAGCTTCAACTCCCTCAATAAACGTAGGATTAATGAAACCATCAGGTATTAATCGTCTGTACATCCAAGATCTATCAACATTACTCATTTATGCAAGAGTGTTAATTTAAAAGAGTGATTTCATAGTTAGTATCCTTCATGTCCCCTAAGTTTACAGAACATCTAAACTTTACGCAACATCCCCAAAGTATTAATCAACCGAATTAATTACCTACAACTAATGTCAATACTGTGGTACGTGGTATTGATTACACCAGTGAATCAAGAAAGCAAGTTCTTATTGTGACTCCTAGGCTCGTGAAATTTTTCACTGATAAGCCTCACGGGAGCTATATCACGAATTTCCAGCCTATATACTGTCCTAGGGGTTTATTATGCAAAGAACTGTCTTGTCTATTAAAGGTATGAATTTCTTGTGTTAATACTAAGTTTGTATTAATCACATTGAAGTTGAAGTATTTTCGTTTGAATTAATCACCTACAATTGATTTTAATACTATGGTACGTGGCATTATTTACATCGATGAATCAAGAAAGCAAGTTCTTGCTGTGACTCCTAAGCTCGTGAAATTTTTCACCGATAAGCCTCACGAGAGCTGCATCACAGGTTTCCAACCTATATGCCGTCCTAGGGGTTTATTATGCAAAGAACTATCTTGTTTATTAAAGGTATGAATTTCTTGTGTTAATACTAAGTTTACATTAATCACATTGAAGTTGAAGTATTTAAGTTTGAATTAATCACCTACAATTGATTTCAATACTATAGTACGTGACATTGTTTACACCTGTGAAACAAGAAGGCAAATTCTTGCTGTAACTCCTAGCTTCGTGAAAATTTTCACCGATAAGCCTCACGAGAGCTGCATCATAGGTTTCCAACCTATATACCGTCCTAGGGGTTATTATGCAAAGAACTGTCTTGTCTATTAAAAGTATGAATTTCTTATGTTAATACTAAGTTTGCATTAATCACATTGAAGTTGAAGTATTTACGTTTGAATTGATCACCTATAATTGATTTTAATACTATGGTACATGACATTATTTACACCTATGAATCAAGAAAGCAAGTTCTTGATGTGACTTTTAGGCTTGTGGAATTTTTCACTGATACGCCTCACGGGAGCTTTATCACGGGTTTCTAGCCTATACACCATCTTAGGGGTTTATTATGCAAAGAATTATCTTATTTATTAAAGGTATGAATTTCTTGTGTTAATACTAAGTTTGAATCACATTGAAGTTGAAGTATTTATGTTTGAATTGATCACCTACAATTCACCTATAAGCCTTATGTGTTGGACCCCGCTTGTTTCCGGAATCCAACTTCTTGCGAAATCATGAAACTTGAGCTTGCTCTGATACCATAAATGTTGGCCACCCTTTTTGGAACCCAACTCTTGCAGACTCATGAACGCGTGAGCTTTGATACCACCTATGTTGGATCCCGTTTGAGTCTGGAATCTAACCTCTTGAGTGAAATCATGAAACGTGATCTTCGTTACTCTTTTTTT
>JAOSBK010032656.1:0-10801 GCA_027568895.1 Erythroxylum shatona | reverse complement strand
CAGATGAACTGCCAGTACGAAACGATTTACCTAAAACACAATCAGTATAGAACTTAGATATTGTCATATTAGTAAACTGTTAAACGAACCAAAATTTGAGTGACATGTATACATGAATGTCCAGACGAGATATGCAAAATTGAAGAATTTTACAAAACAACCGATTTCCCTAATCCTTTACAAACCGTTGTGACATTGCTGCCGCCTCCATAGGATACATGTCATCTTCGAGATACAAGGAAGCTTAAAATAACATGTAGTATATACTATCAAATATGAATATATATAATAGCTTCATAAAAAGAAATGAGATGTACATAATAAGGAAAGTGATGTTGTTCAGATGATACTAAACACTTTGAAGCAAAAGATTGGCCATAGAAGGCAAACGATTATTAGTGTATGAAGTCAAGATTTTTCTGCAATGTTTATTCCTTCAGTAGGGAAAATTTTGCCACATTCCTGGCAACGGAATGAATTAGTACCATCCAAAACTAGTAGTATGTCGACATTCCTTGATTAATAATGTTAAGAGGTATATTCTGCAAATGTCGATTTAGAATAAAATGATGATATGTTCAACTCCAAGCTCGATGATAAATGAAAGTAGTCCAGTTTAGCACTTATACATCTTCAATATGCCTAATGAGATGAATTAATCTGTCCACTCTATACATCACTGAGTAATATTTGATTAAATTTTCTACAAATATGAGAATTTGAATTCAATATTTTACACAATATACTGAAAGGGAAATAATTTATTTATTGAATATAATATTCAATTAGAAGCATAAATTAATCGTTATCATCACTTAATTGTAAATTACAATCATCTTCTTTTTCTGAAGAATAATAATCAAACTCCAGCTCCTCTTCAGATCTCTGGCTCACGTCATCCTTTCTAGATGAAATTTCAACATATCTGTTAGATGGATTGTTCAAAGATTTATTATCGTCACATATGACAGATGCATTTATTTCATAAACATCATCCTGAAATGCTTCACTTTCAATTCTCTGTTCTCCTTTTCCATGTGATTCAAAAACACTTCTAGGGTTAACTTTGCAAACAACCAACTAATCTGACTTATCTCATTGTAAGCTAGGAAAAGGGACATAATACACCTATTTCGCTTGCATTGCCAACACGAAAGGTTCAAATTGTCTCAATCTTCTTTGGTTGTTGATTTCAACTAGGCTGTATCAACTATGCACTTTTGTACCAACATTTAGATTCGGATCAAATCAGTCACACTTAAATATCACACTTCACTTTATTGGCAATGCAGGGTACTCAATTTCAAGTATCTCAATAATTTTACCATAGTAATCCATCAATTATCCCTGTACGTAAACTCCACTATTTATTATTGTCATGCTATGACCATGATATTTTGTATGATATTTGTATCTATTAAAAAAAATACACTAGATAAGATTTAACAGTTCACAAAAGTCCCTTCACAAGATCATTTATGAACTTGTTCTCTATTGGATTTTCTATGGCCTACTCAAAAGAAATTATCATATGAAACAATATAATGTCATTTGAACACTTAAATATTATAATTCAATCATTTCAATATTTGTAAATGAAAACTTACATATTTCTCGAACAATTGAGAAAAGTGTCTTCCAACTTCTTTATTGATATCTCTTGTGTTTTGTCAGGTATTAGCTCGCATAACAATTAGCTCGTGTAACAATTCCTTGTATAATCTAAAAATATTATTATGTTTTTTAGTTATGAATAACACTAAATTTCAAAACCCAAATAATCAATTTGAACTTATTACAAGAAAGTTTGAACCTCTTAATAGTTCAATAAGATGTAACTATGGGCAACCTCAATTTCTTCCTCTGTTAACTTTTTTCTTATTAAACATCCATATGTTCATTCAGGATATATGAAAATAGATAAGTTACCATCAGCATCACTCGTTCTTCCCCCATCATCATTACGAGGAACTTTTCTTTCTCTTGTATGAACATGCGACTCAAAATAATGTGAACAAAAAGTACTAGCTTCCTCCACTAAATAAGCATTACATATCGAACCTTTAACTCTAGCCTTGTGTTTGACATTTTTCTTCAAGTGATGCGAATACCTGTATTAGCGAATATGGTTATTATAATTTAGTTATTAAAACATGTTATTACTTCAATTACAATCATTTTTGTTGAGTTACCTGTCAAATGGATACATCCATCATTATTAAACTGGAACGGTTAGTTTTGCCTCATGTGCTAAATACACAGGTAGATGCTTCATACAGTCAAAGAAGTTTGGAGGAAAAATCCCTTCTAACTTGTACAAAATTGTCGGAATTTTCGTTTCTAGTTTTTCCATTTAAACAAACTTTATTTCAGATGATGTTAAACTTTTGAAAAATAAACTTAATTATGTTATTACTTCCTAAAACTTATTCGGTAGCAACTCCTGAAATGTAATTGAAATTATCTTTAGCATAAAGATATGAAAATCATGAGTTTTCATCCCAAATAATTTGTACTTCATCATGTTCACACACATTGTCAAGTTTGAAACATAATCATTGGGAAACTTTAGACTTTTCAACCATTCACACAATATTTCCTTTTATTTTTGTCTAAAGTGTAACATGCTTTCAAATATTTACCGATGCGAAGATCTTTATGTAACTCATTCCTTTTACAAAAAATTTACAAATCAGCTCATAATTTTGCATTATCTTTTGTCCTCCTTTCAATATTCATTATGGTATTGAACAAATTGTTAAAAAAAATTCAATATGTATCACATCTAGATTATGACGTACCAAATTAGCTTTCTAATATGGTAAATCCCAAAAGATGCTTCATTTTCTCTAACCAAAGATTTTACTAATGCTTGTATTAACTTCATCAACTTCAAATTCTGTAACTTTCAGCTAGCCTAATTCCTCAATCTTCTACAAAATCTCTTCACCAGCTTTGTCAGGGGGAGGAGGTATTTTTACCATCCTATTCTTAATAAACTTTTGTTTATTGCATTTAAGCAGATAATCTGAAGGAAGAAATTTCCTGTGGTTATCAAACCAACATGTTTTGCCCCCATTTGGAAGATAAAACGCATCAAAATCATTACCCCAATAAGGACTAGTCAATTTTTCTGTTGTGCTCCATCCAAACAATATGACATATCCAAAAAATCACTAATGGTCTACATTAAAGCCTCTCTCAACACAAAATTTTGTTTCAGAGACACATCATATGTCTCAATACCATATTCCTAAAGATGTTGCAATTCAGATATCAATGGTTGCAAGAATACATCAATTTTATGCTTTAGATTTGTAGGCCCTAACACAATCACAGTCAAGAACATATATGCCTCTTTTATACACATCCATGGAGGCAAATTATAAGGAGTAATTATGATTGGCCATGTGAATATTACTGGCTAGATTGAACAAAAGGTTGGAATCCATCAGTCAACAATCCCAACCTAACATTTCGACTTTCAGCTGCAAACTTGTAATGGGTGTCATTGAAATGTTTCTATGCTAGTGCATCTGATGGATGACTCATTATTCCATCTTTCTGTTCATGTTCATTTTGTCATCGTATGTGAGATGTAGTAATATCATAAGCATATAGTCTTCGAAGTCTCGGAGTTAGGGGAAATAATACATCCGCTTTTAGGGTACTAATTTCTATTTCATAGAACGCTTTCTAAGCTTGAACCTAGATTGACCACAAAATTTGCACTCTTGTAATTCCACATCATCTCTCCAATACAACATACATCCCAATTTGCAACAATCAATCTTTTTAATAGGCAAATCAAGACCCTTAATAAGTTTCTTCATATTATAAAAACTATCAACCATTGTATGATCAGGAGGTAATGATTCATTATACCATTTAAGAATTTTATCAAAACTACGATTAAAAATATGTCCTTAAGACTTTATGCTCAATATTTGAGCAATTGAAGGTAATTAAGTCATTGTCTCATAATTTGGCCATAATTCTTGGTCAGTTGAGTGTAGTAACTCAAAAAACTGTTTTTCATGTAGGTTTGGTTCTTCTTCAAGATTTTTTTATATTTTCCTGAAAGGTATAGTTGGCTGCATCATAAACCATTTTCATGTAAGAATTTTGCATTATATCCATATTATTTGTGCTAAATCCAATCCCCCCTTCAAACTCATTTAAGTTCACAGACAATTGTACTTGATTACCTTTGAGGTGCTACAAATCAATGGTTTCCTATGTCATGTCCACTAAAAATAATTAGGGACAAACCTTTTTCTCAGCAAATGCCCATTAACTTCATCAATAGGAAGGAAATGAATGTGTTTGCACTTTTTACATGGACATCTAATCTTTGAGCCATCCATATATGCAGGTTGAGAACATGCATAATGAATAAAAGCTTAAAAAACTCGGGATTAATGAAACTATCAGCTATTAATCATCTATATATCCAAGATCTATCAACATTACTAATTTATGCAAAATTGTTAATTTCAAACAGTGATTCCATAGTTAGTATCCTTTATGTTCCCCAAAGTTTACAAAACATCTAAACTTTACATAACATCTCCTAAGTATTAACTAATTGAATTAATCCCCAAAGTTTACACCTATGAATCAATATAACAAGTTCTCGTTGTGACTCTTAGGCTCGTGGTATTTTTCACCGATAAGCCTCACGGGAGTTGCATCACAGGTTATGGGTTAAGATCAAAATTATTTATTAATTGAAGATCTATTTTTTCTTTTTGTAATCATATATGTTAGAAGAGATTTCAAAGACACACTTAAGGACATGAAAAGGAAAAGCAATAGTTGCTTGATTTGGTATGGGAACATAAAATGAATTACTTAATTTTATAAAGTTGGAATTTTTATTTGAATGGTTTAGATATTGTAATTGAAATTTAAAATTAATGTTAGAAGTTTGATATTTAACCTAAATTAATTATGTACTAGTAACAAATATAATAAGATAACATAAAATTATGAATACTTTGACTAATAAATTATTGTAACATATACAAATTAGCTAATATGTTTAGAAGAATATTATTATTATATTTAAAAAATGTGTAAAGATTCGCACTTGAAAAGTAAAGAGAACCTAGTCATTTCAAAGAGCATCACCCTCCTATATTAATTTATTGATAAACCAAAGTTCATACACAAACAAGTTTCAACCATTTACATAAAAAAAAATGCAAGAAGTTCAAATGAGAGGTTTAAACCATTTACAAATACCCAAATTAAATCAAGTACACAAAAACTTAGTAAATAACAAAACTCACTTACCTTAACCATCATGTAGAAGAAGTCACTGAAGCACGTAAAGGAAGAAGATGATGGAGCTAGAGTGAGTTGACGACCAAAGAATATAACCAAAATAAAGTAAAGAAGACAATGAATTTCAAAACAATACGCAAATTGATATAAATTCATGTTCAAAAGTGTTAGTCATAGCATTTGATTGTCGCCATATCATGCAAGAAAATCTAGTCATTTTTCTTTTAAAACATAAAAAGATGATAAAAACTCTCTTTTCAATGAAGTAAAAAGATGCAAAATGACTATGCTGCAAAATATAGAAACAGATACAAAGTCAATTAAAATGTATGAAAAATTATTGTTGAAATTGTCAATTAGCAAAGGAAATGAATATCAAAACTAAATACCTGTTGAAGCTTCTCTCTTTGAAAATAAAAATATTGCCAACAAATGAGTTCCTACAATTAAGCAATAATTAATAAGATCTTAGCCAGGGACATGATATATCAATGCATGCCTATTCTAATTAAGTAGCTTAAGAGAAAATGGTTAACAACACTCTCACATGGTTAGGAGAGAGAGGAAGAGTATATATATGTTTGTGTGCCTGTTTTCTTTAACATTTTGAACTTTTTTTTAATACAAGGGAAAAGAAAACAAGACCAAACTAGGGTAGAGATCGGCGATACAAGGCACAGTGAGAATCACGGGACGTAGAGGCGATGACAAGCGACGGTGCCTCCTGAAGGGTGTGGACTCCAGGGCTAGAGTAAGCAGTAAGAGCAGCAAGACTGTCCGCACTCTGATTGCCTTCCCAATATACATGTTGTAACTTCAAGTCCCAATCGCGACACAACAGTTCCCGTATACTTGGCACCAAAAAAGAATAGTCAGTCGAAGGTAATCTGGATGTGGATAGGATATTTATTACCTCCAGGGAATCCACTTCGAGGATAACTCTCCGGAAGCCCATATTCCATGCCAAGTTAAGACCCGAGTGGACTCCCCAATGTTCCGCAATGAGGGGGACCGCAGTGAACTTGAATGCTATATCATGCACAGCTGGACACTACCCATACTGCGTCATAAGAAAAGAAGATTGTCCATCACAATAATAAACCAACTTTCTTCCCATTTCAAACGACAAACTTATGGGTAAATAGGGAAAAAGTAGGCTCTCAAGGTCCAAAGCAACCGTAATGTGCAGATTCAAACATAGAAGAGATAAACAACTCTCCTCAAATAATATATACAATCCAACTAACAAAACTCTAAAATTGTAGCACACTTATGTGTTTTCTAACAATACACTCATGCTTGCCCATCTCGTATTATGAAAGAAGATTCCAAGTTTTGAGAAAGATGAAAAAGAAAATAATTGAACTTGGCATTTAAATTTTAGAAAAAAACAAAAGCACGTGCCACATTTTTTTATAGGATTATATAAAGAAAGTACAGTTGGAAATATGATATAGCCAAGGTATACATAGACCAGATCTGAAGAATTGTGACCCCACAGCCCTTCTTCCGAAATCTTCTTCTTTATTTGTCAATTCAATGGGCCATCCCAAAATGGTTAAATAATTAGTATTATGGGTTCCAGTGACCTAGATCTTGTTGTATGTGGTCAAGAAAGAAAGTACTACTGAAGTTTTTGGTACAAGGATCTATTGATTGAAGTTTCTCCTACCAAAATTAGTAGAACAAAGACATAGGTAGATGAACAACCTCACTGTCTAATTATAGATATCAGTGGAGCAAATAAAGCTTTTAGTAATGACAGGATGGATTTGGCTCATATATGATTAGAATTTAGGTTATTCCTTTGGACGGTGCCTTTTATCCGACCACCAAGGTATGTGCCCACCATTACCATATCAAGTAGGCTATAAAGCTAAAAAAAATTAGTGATAAATGCAACTATATTAGCTCTCTGGCACACCAAATTCATGATAAGGAAATGTCATATTGCTTGAATGAAAAGATCAACACAAAGTTAAAATGCATAAAGCGATCTTTTCATTTATGTATATTAGACCTGCAAGAGACTACAGATCTCACAAATTAAATGAATAAAAGGCTGAGATGAAACTTCATATTTCTTACCACTATTTGGTTTCTCATATAAAACACTCACACCCTAAACCTTCTTCTGTAAACATTTTGTAAGATACAACCACTTATCAGTTTGACTCGACTATATTTTTATAAAGATTGCATCAATGAAACAAGTAACTAAAAACCCATATTTGAAATTTGCATATATAAATGATTACCATATAGGCAACAAAGCTTCCAATGTTATATAAATGAGATGATACCAATGGTACTTGAAATATTGTATTTGATTTTTCCTCAATGTTAGAAGGGAGATGGTATCCGCTTCAAAAATTCTTAGAGGCTCTTTGCAATAAAGAAGATACCATCAGAAACCATTCATTTGATCTTTTACTATTTTAACAAAAAAAAAACACCCGAGAGAACTCAACAATTTTGGGAAAGCTCATTAGAAAGTTGCTAAGTGGATTATGCAATACGTGAGAGGTATGAGTGTTATTTACTTTGTTTATGGTTCTTGTGACTCGACTAGTGGTGTTGTTGGTTATATAAATTGTAATTATGTTGGAAATATCCTGAGAAAGAGACAATTTACATGATATATCTCTACCTTGTTTAGATATACTCAAGTAGAAAGCAACACTTTTGTTGATAGTTATGTACAACAGAAGTATAATAGAAGTCACTAACAAAAGGGATTAAAAAGGTATATGGTTGTGTAGTCTTATTGATAATTTGGACATGGATGTGCCAGACACTTATTATTTTTATTGTGATATTTAGAGTTTACTGGGCATGTCCAAAAATCCTATTTATCATAATACATTGAGCAAATTATTGATCCTATATATCCATGAGCAAGTTTACTATTATCTTACTTAGAGTTTCAATTTCAAACACCATCTTTTAATCAGTACCTTGATCTTTTCTTACCAACAAGATTACCAATCTCCTCCCTCTTACCATACCTAATAAATTCATCAAATATAACATCTATACTAATCACAAATCCTAGAGTTCTATCCTTTTTAGCACAATCTATACCCTTTAACACTAATAGCATAACCCATGAATCATACTATATTTCATCACAGAAAGGTAAACCAGAAAGCTTAAAGGTATATTAAATAATTCATTCACTTTAGCTATCTAAGAACTCTTCAAAGAGTACTGAACATATCTCAGATTCAAGAGTTCTTTGCAACATCCTAATTGCCAAACTTTTTTAATTTTTGGAAGAACAAACATACATGTTATAGCCCCATACTTATAACTACAATAATGTTCTATGTTGAATTACACATTTTAAATGACTGAATAATACTTGACAGCCCTTTACTTACCACTATAAGTTAAAAAGAATAATTAAAAATAGAACAAGTTGGTACTAAATTAACATAAATCTACATTGAGACCAAACATCATAAGCTTTAAAGTACCAAATACATCAGGAGTAAGTGGGATTAAATTAATCAAGAGTGGGTGGAATTTACACAATGGAAGAATGTTATCCAAATAAGAAAGACAAACTAATAAGAACCATTGACTTGTTTGAGGCAAAACACAAATTAAAGTATGCTGCTTCTACCACTGGAATCAGCATCCAAATTAGATGGGACTTGGGAAGAACTACCATTGAAACTTCTCACAGCATTTTTTTGCCTTTTAATCACCCATCCAACAATTTAGTTTGCTTCTACACAATCTATCTACACTACAAACCCATTGTGTTCTTGAACCAAGTTGGAAAACTTTTATTGTTTATCATAAATTTACCATACAAGTCAACCTAATTGTACCATTCAAAAACCACATATTTACAAAGACTACACAAACTTTGTCTAGAAAATCAATTTTCTAAACAAAACACAACATCTTTATTCATCTATCCATCATTAGAACTGTTATTGCACACTAGCTTTATGATCTATCTCCTTCGAATACTATGAGAAACGAACCAACATTAAACTTAAAAATGTGCATACTTGATTTCAAGTCCAAAATTTTATCTTCTTACACCCAGCAACTACAAAATGGTTATGGAAGAAATTGTAAGCAGAATCAAAATAAAAGGAGAGGAATTTGAATAACTCCGACTTATTTGATTCCACCCTCTTTAGAAGAAAGCTGAAAAGGATGGTGACGAGTGACGGCGAGGAGAAAATGACGAGCGATGGCAAGGAGAAGATGAGTGACGGCGAGGGAGGAGAAGAAGGTTCGAAAACACAGAGGAGAAATAGAGGGGGAAGGCTCGGATGGGTTTATCCCCTATCGAAAATGATGTCATTTGGTTTTTAAAACTATTAATATGAAGATAACGACAGAGTGGCTAGATCATCAGAAATTCACCGAAGGAATACATCATTGTTGATAAACCCCGACACTTTAGTGTAAATTTATTGACGGAGTGTTTATACTGTCGAAAAATCACCTAAAAATTTATATTCCATCGGTAAATCTCCGACGCTAGTTTATTGCGACAAGTATTCTCGCCTAATTTAGGGATGACTATGATTTTTTGTTGTTATAGTCCATTGGCAAATTTGCGGGGATATTTTCCCTCTATCTTTACCAAAGAAAATTATGTCTATCGCCAAATGAAAATTTTCACGACCGTGTTATCGACGGAGTTTTTTCCGTCTCTAATTACCGACAATAATTGTTGCATAGGTATTTTAACATTTTCTTGTAGTGACAACGTGATTTTTTAATTCACTTTCAACAATGGAAAAACACATTTAAAGACTTGTGCTAAGACTAAATTTAATATGATACAACCAAAAGACAGCCCAATCTTGGCGAAGTCATAGCATAAGTAAATCAAAAGCAACTCTATTCTCTTTGAAGTTATGGTTAACTTTTGTTATAAATAACCTACAAAATTTTGAGCTAATAGTTAAGAGGTAGAAGTTTCTTTTAGTTATATATGATGAGAATAGGTACATGCAATAATAAGCCTATATCATTTAAAACTGTAAATCTTTAAAATTCAGTAATAGAATAATTTAAAAGATAGGACAATTGAAATGCTTAACATGAAACTATCAGCGTTATAAATAAGATTGAAGTGTTTAATCATGCAAAATTTTGGTATCATTACTTTTAAATAATTCACTTGAAATGGGTGTTTTTTAAACCACACAAGCACTTAGAGATTTACTCCATAAACTGAATTCTACTGTTATAATGATAATAATAACACCAACTTCAGTAATAACAAATCGTGAGACGTTTAAGTATAGGATTAACAATTAACAAAACCAAGTAGTGAAGCTGAGAGGAAACAGGATAATATTATTGATGCAACTAGGGATGGCAGTGAGTTTTCAACCCTATTAATATCCACACTACCCGACCCAATAGATTTGGATATGGACAGTAAATCGTAAAAACCAATGGATATGGATATGGATATGGGTTGAGTCATAAAAAATGGATATGGATATGGGTAGAGTAAAACCCGAACCATGGA